>PVIW01011984.1:0-34483 GCA_004026585.1 Noctilio leporinus | reverse complement strand
CTGTATGGGAAAACATAATTGCCAATGATACCTCAGACAAGGGTCTGATCTCCAAAATATATAAAGAACTAATGCAACTCAACACCAGGGAGACAGACAGCCCAATTCAAAAATGGGCAAAGGACCTGAACAGACAACTCACTGAGGAAGATATACAAAGGGCCCAGAGGCATATGAAAGAATGCTCAACATCACTAGTTATCAGAGAGATGCAAATTAAAACTGCATTAAGATACCACCTCACACCTGTCAGAATGGCAATCATCAGCAAATCAACAAACAACAAATGTTGGAGAGGATGCGGGACAAAGGGAACCCTCATACACTGTTGGTGGGAATGTAGGCTGGTGCAGCCACTGTGGAAAACAGTATAGGGTTTCCTTAAAAAACTAAAAATGGAACTGCCTTTTGATCCAGCAATTCTACTACTTGGATTATACCCAAAGAATCCGGAAACACCAATTCATAAGAACATATGCACACCTATGTTCATAGCAGCACTATTTACAATAGCCAAGTGCTGGAAACGGCCTAAGTGCCCATCAGTGGATGATTGGATCAAAAAACTTTGGTCCATTTACACAATGGAATTCTATATGGCAGAAAGAAAGAAGGAACTTGTACCCTTTGCAACAACATGGATGGAACTGGAGAGTATTATGCTTAGTGAAATAAGCCAGTCAGTGAAGGACAAATATCATATGATCTCACCCATTACGGGACAATAATGAGCAAAACTAACAACAAGCAAAACAGAACCAAGTATATGAATAAAAGGAATAGGCCTTCAGTGGTGGTCAGGGGGAACAGGGTTGGGGGGAGGGAAGAGGCAGAGACAAAGAAGGGGAGCAGCTTAGACAAGAACCTAGTATAAAGGAACCATGGACATGGACAACAGATGGGATTGACTTTGTGGGGAATGGGTGGGTGGGGAGGGGGACAGAGGGGAGCAAAAAGGGGATGGATGTAATACAACAACAAAAAAATTTTTAAAAAAAGGGGGGATGGATGTAATACAACAACAATAAAATTTTTTTAAAAATTTATTAAAATGTTAAAAAAAAAAAAATAGACTACCTCTTCCTACAACAAGAGATATCCACCTGGGAAATCTCTGGCAACTATTTCTGACCAATGAACTACCACTTTGGTGGCAATTTTTAAAACGCAAACCACAGTAGAACAAAGTTGTTTTAAAATGTACTGACACTCTTTCCTGACTTTACGAATTATTCTGAACAAGAGACCCATAACACAGATGAGTCCTGTCCTGACTTGCATGCCCTAACAGTCAGTTTTATCCCTGGGCTCCCTTTCCTTTCTACAGTAAGGGGATGATGAAAACAACTCAGCACATGATTGTACTTAGGCACCTTCTCTCAAGTGCATAGGGGTTCAATATTAAATGTGCTTAGCTTGCTGCTCCTTTTCTGTTGTTATATCTATGCATTATGACAGCTTCATCTTCTTCACCTCCAATCAGGTTATCAGTTTTCAATGTTGTTGTCAACTGAAATATGGAGCTTTTCCCTGGCCAGTGAGCTAGGAAATCAAATCATCCATGACAGTGTGTATATGCATGCACACATGTGTGCCTGTTTTAAAGAGAACACCTGTTAGATGAGGGCCTTAGGGACTCAAAGACACTTGGTATACCGCTTACTCTGAGCTCTTGATCTGTGATCCTACATGAGTATAGAAGCACTGGTCTGTGGCTGGCTGACCTTGTGTCCCTCCTGCCTCAGATGTTACGAGGTTTTTAGGAGCTTTCAGGGAACCAGGTGCCTAAATCAGACATTATTCCCAACTTTAAAAAATCTGCCATCTGAGACAGGTGAAAGACAATTATACATTGATGTTTTTCCCCCTTTCTGTCTCCCTCCCTGCCCTTCTCTCTAAAAATGATGAATAAAATCTTTTAAAAAATCTGCCATCTAACCATGATAGTATCCATAATGTGAAAATTCTCTGGAAGTGCACTAAGTTCATCTCCCTCTCCCTTTTGGAAGTACAATTTGTTTTTTATTAACCGGGTCTCAGCTGCAATTAGATAGAGATAGAGCTCTTATTCTTCCTATTATCTGCCTGACCCAGTTTAAATTGTGATTTTTTCCCCTCTCTCACCATAAAGAAATGCAACTTCATTTTATTTTTTTCCCACTGTAATTTTTTAAAGAAGTCAGCATTAAAATGGGTTGTTTTCTTTTTTGTTTGTTTTGTGTGTGTGTGTGGAAACTGTTTTACTTTGTTCTAAATAGAACCCATGTGTTATAAAATACTAATTTTGGGAAGCAAACAAACCAAACACTTTATGATCCATTGTGACATTCAGAGGACTATTTCTTCCTCAAAGTGTTAATTGACCAGATGCAGACATACCCTCTCTAGTCCCTGGTGTCACAGGTCAGTGGTGATTCTAGGGCAAGAAGACATTGGAGTGGAGTCCTAGTTTCAAGTAGAGCAAGAGGAAGGGAGCCATCCCCATGAGGATGAAAAAGGGGTCAGGAACCAGATCACAAATAACCCCAGAAATACCTCATATTTAACCAGTAAAGTGTCAAACACCCTTTCCCAAAACCTCAGACTATTCCTACATGTTTAATGGTGACACTACAGGTGCTAGGACTTTGAGTACCTCTGTAAAGCCCAATAGAGAACCACCATGCAACAGACATAGTACCCCAGGCACCTTCATGTTCATATGAGCTCTATTCTCCAAAGCCAGGTACTGTTTCTGAAACCATTCTCTCCCCTCCTTTTAGAGACTCCTGTATGATAAGGAACATGGTCAGGAAATAAATCAGCAGAAAACTAAGCCCTTCTAGAGGCCACACTCTACTCTCTGTAAATGATGCTCCTTGTTCCCTCTTGTCCTGCAAATGGTCTTCTCCACCTCAGCAAACAGCATCACTGTTCTCCAAATAGGACATGCCAAAAACACAGAGTCTGCCTTTCTTCTTTCATCAGTCTCTCTCCCCCATAAACAACCCATCAATAAGTCCTGGTGACACACCCAGAATCAAAGTGCTTCTCACTATCACCACAGATCCCGTCTAGGTCTCTGCCACCATACCTGATGAAATCACAAGGACTTCTGGGTAAACTCCATCATCCTGGGCCTTTCTAAATTGCCCATGTCACTCCACATGTATGTACATTCTACTGAGATAGGACATTGAGAAGCTAGAGATTCCTTGGCAATCCCTGACTTGTGTGGCCCAGTGGGTTGGGCATAGTCCTGCAAATCAAAAGGTCACCAGTTTAATTCCCAGTCAAGGCACATACATGCCTGGGTTGCCGACCAGGTCTCCATTTAGGGATGTGTGAGAGGCAACCAATCTTTATTTCTCTCACACATCGGTGTTTCTCTCCTTCTCTTCCTCCTTTCCCCTCTCTCTAAAAATAAATAAAATCTTTGAAAGAGAAAGCAAGGAAGGAAGGAAGGGAGGGAGGGAGGGAAGGAAGGAAAGAAAGAAAGAAAGAAAAAGAAAGAAAAAAAGAAAGAAAGAGAGAAAGAGATAATTCCTTGGACAATGGCAGATTAGCTGAGCTCAATGGCTGAGCAATTTCTAGACAGATGCAGGTAGTCACCAGGGAGGAAGGCCCCAGTGCATGGCAGGGGCCAAAACTGGGAAAACAAGGACCTCGCTGCCATGGTAACCTTTCCTCCCAGGAGGTAACATCTAGGTCTCAATTGTATTTCAGCTCCAGGCCCAGAAAAGCAGCAAAACCAGGTAGGTCCAAGGCCAGAACCAACTGCAATGACTACAGAACCAACTGCAACTGCCTTGTCACTGACCAATCAGTGGAAAACATGACCCTAAAAGGGCACACCTGCAGAACTGACAGTCTACTGAACCCTCCCCTAAGACCTACCCTAATCTTCCCATCTGCAAGAGAGATATAAAAGCCTCAAGAAAAAGGACTTCTTCAGACATGAGTCTCCTAAATTCTAAGCCAAAATGTTGGCAGCTTGTCCCAGGCTGATCCCCTATCTCCAAAGCCCCCTTTTCTCTGACTTCCCCAGTGAGCTAAGGCAGCCCAGCCTAGGCTCTCCTGTTGCTTCCTCTATACTAAGTCCTTTCTCGTTTCACTGTCCCCAGCTTGAATAAATGTATCATCATAGTCCCTGGACTTGTGTTGCTAAATCTTTCCTACATGAAGTCAAGAATCCACACACTACAGCTGGCCCTAGGCAGACCCACTCAGGGCCAGGCCCTGGTCAACACTAGAAAGATGTTAATTCCGTACAGACAGGGCACAGAAGGCAGTCAGAATTTGGCTGTTGCACACAGGAAGAATGTAAAAACCCTACATGAAATGCTATGGCACCCAAGGACAAAAACTGAGACCAGTTAAAGATGCCCCCACACAATCTCCCTCCCCAGAACAAGTTATATACCCATTGTTAAACAAGGAAGGAGGGGATCACATTCCTATGGATCCTCTCACCCTTAGTAGGAAAACTTTAGGGACAAATTTCCTTGAGAATGAGACTGTCAAAAGAGTTGGGCACCTTGGGATTCCAGCACAGTGATCCAGAATCCATAAGACCCTAACCACTTGGAAGCAGAGGTGTCAACAGATACTGTGTAAATGACAGCTCTAAATTGGTGCTTTAGTGTTCCAGTGACCACCAGAGTCATTCAGCATGACAGGGGCATCTCTCTCTGCCAACAAAGAGAACAAGTGTAGGACAGGGACAGGTTGCAGGCCAGACCTCATCCTGATGTGGGTCTCCACTCTCTTGCATCTTCCCAGTTTTACTCACTCAACTATCCAGATGATGCCTAACTCCCTCAACACTGAGGACTCTCCTGAGGCCCAATCCAGCACTGATAAGTCAGCTTGCCACCAGCCTGGACCATTGGCTGGTACATCACTGACACACACACACACATGCACACATGTATGCACTCAAAGACAAGAGTTCAGAGTCTTCAGGTTGGGATGTAAGACTTCCATCAGTCCCCTGTACTTACAGCTTCCATATGACCATTTCAGTAACACTTCCTAACCAATCCAGCCTGCAAAGAAGCCAGCACCGCCTCATTCTCCTCTCCCTGACCTCCAACCTTGAGCAACGCCTTTCTCTCAGGAGCTCTGGTGATGCTTCCTATCTACATAGCTCATCATGTGTCCAAAACTCTCTTTCATAGGGTCTTTTCTCAGGTTAGACTTTATTGCTTTTCTTGTGACCACGAGCCACTCGTGGGACATGTATCATTTATTCAAGACCTACCCACTGCATCTTTACCACATGCCAGTAAAAGTATGTGACTGCAGGGTTGGAATGAGGGCTAGTGCACAAAGACAGCACCAGCACAGAGACAGGTTCAGGAATAGAAGGAAGAGGGCATCAAGGTTACAGCCATAACACTGCAAAGCCCAAGAAAGATGCAGAGCTGGTAAACGAAGAGAGATTTTCAGTTACTTCTTGCTAATATTGCTACTTATAGCTTTTGTTTTTGTTGCTAAGTTGAGGACATAGAAACTGAAATTACAATAACTTTAACCACTCCGTGCCTAATCTCTAATACTATTCTCCCATAAAAAGGATATGGTTTCCTTGGAGAAATGGCTGATTCTAGGGCTGGAGCAAAAAATATACAAAGTGATCCTAGAGCATCTTGCAGTGCCAGAATGGTGAGATATGCTTAAAAAAATAAAAATTAAAATACCATAATAGCCCTGGCTAGTGTGGCTCAGTGGATAGGCAACAGCCTGAGAACCCAAATGCTGCTGGTTCGATTCCCCAGCCAGGGCACATAACCAGGTTGCAAGATAGGTCTCCAGCCAGGTCTGCAGCTGTAGGCAGGTGAAAGACAACCATACATTAATGTTTCTCTTCCTTTCTTCCTCCCTCCTTGGACCCTTCTCTCTGAAAACAATAAAAAATCTTAAAAAAAAAAAAAAAAAAAGGAACATAATAATGGGGGTATGTCAAAGGGACACAGGAGTCAATTGAAAGAGTTCCTGATGGAACAATTTGAACATATAGAAAATTTCCAAATAATTTATGTAAATACCCCAGTCCCTTCAAAGAGGTGGGACTTAACTTCCACCCACTATTTGTTGGCTGCACATAATGACTATGGGGAGAGTCACTTTATGGTGGATCAACCTGACAACACCACCTCAGCCAGGTAAGCAAGGTCAACATCAATAGTGACAAGTCATTTTGACAGTATGTACCTTGTTATTATGTGACCAGAAGGGCACTTCATATCAGTGGTCTTCTTCCCCCAAATCCATAACCCAGCATAATCATAAGAAAAACATCAAACAAAGCCAAAATGAGGGAAAGTCTACACATATTTTGAACATTATCCCTTAAAACTGTCAAGGTGATCAAAAAAAAGTAAAGTCTTAGGAACTCTCACAACCAACAGGACCCTGAAGAAATAAAGCAAATAAATGTAATATGATATCCTGGCTAGGATCCTGAGACATAAAAAAATTAGATTAAAAAACAACAACACTTAAGGAAATCTAAAAAAATACATATGTGCCAAGATAAAGTTAACAATATGGAGAGGAGGTAGATATAGAGGAACTCTGTACTATCTTTGTAACATTTCTGTAAATCTAGACCTATCCTAAAATATTTAAGTTCATTTTAAAGTAATCTTAATTTTGAAGCAACTAGCCTTTCCTTTATTTATCATTTTTAAGAGCAAGAATGAAAACCTATACTTCGTCTCCCCAGCGAGTACAACTCAGCTGGCCTGGGCAGAAGCCAATCAGCGCACATTCCTGTGCAGCCAGAGTTGGCTGGGTCCCCCCCTCGCTCACCTCCGCTGTTGGCTGAGGTTACAATGGAAACAGCTCCAGACCAAAGCCAGCAGGCTCCTCTCAGGACAGTTCCCTCCCAGCGGAGGCCAGCATTGAGTGGAGCCATCAGACATCTGAGCAGCATCTGCCTTGCCTGTCATGCACCCAATCTTGCAAGAATTGATTTCTATTCCGAGACTTCTTTGACGCAACTCGCAACTCGGAGGCAGGAACCTAGCCTGTGATAGAAAAGCTCTGTGATCTGGCCCAGCTTTGCCCAACCCAAACGGCAGGACCTTTGGGCAACTCCCTGGAGCTCAGCCTGTTCTTGTCTCACTTCTTCTGGCTCATCTACCAAGCAATGGTTTCCACACCTTCTCAACCCATAAAGACACACACTGCTGCAAAAAGGGATATGCAGGCTGATAGCAAAGGTGGGCAAAAACTGAAGATGTTCTCTTTCAGAACAGAACCAAGAGCTGGAAAGGAGTGGGGCAGGCTGAGCCTGGATAAGGAGGAGGATTTTCAAAGCGCCCAGATTCTTGAGATCCAGAAAGGTTCACAGCACCTCTGCTGCTTCACAGAGCACCACCAGGTTACATCTGCTTCTTAGACTATTTTGTAAGAGCACCTACCATGTACACAACTACCCCATGAAAATTCCCAGGAAAAAGAAAGAAAAGGCTAGAAACAGAATCACAGTCTTCCATCCAAGGGCAAAATCAGCAGACAGAAAACTCCTGCTGGTTTCTGACAGCAGGCTTCACAGGCTGTGCAGACTGTGACAAGTCCCCCACTAAGACTGAGATTAAACATTTAAACAGTCTTGTTTCTAATTTAACTTTCTCATCCCGAGGTCTTTCTCCCCTGATTTTAATAAGCAGTAATTTTTTCAATAATATAAATAATTTTATGGAGAAGAGAATTACTCAGTTTAGATGGTTAGCAAACAGCACACTTTAGTTCTTTAGACAAGGTGTCACCAACAGATTTCTATTTTCTCAGTTACAGGTTTACCTCAAGTAGAGACAACTCTCATAACAAATCTCTGGATTACCCATTCAAAGGATGATGAGTGAAAAAAGTGTCCAAAAGTCTTACTGAAAAAAATCAAACTACTTTCAAATCAATAGTATGTTTATACTTGGAAATCAACAAAATAAAGGAACCATCACCAGAAGAGCTGGGCAATGGTCCCTGAGCAGCAGCTGCTGGCCCTAATGCAGGGGCCCCACACGGATGCCCTGAAGCCAGGACACCCACTCTAGGTTGCACCCACCTTGAGGCTTTCATGAAATATGACGCTGCAGTCAGCCAAGGACAATAAGCACAAAAACTTTAAAAAGAAAAAATTATTACCACAGTTCCCTTACTCCAAGCTCAGAAAATAAAGGGGACCCCTACTCATAATCACATCTTAACTAAAGTCAGTTATTTGTGTATTTTACACAGATAAGATCAGTGGGTAAAAAAAAGTAGCATCCTGCTTCATTGCTTGAGTATTAAGACTATAAATAGAGCCCTGGCTGGTGGCACAGTGGATAAGGTGCCGGCCTGTGAACCCAAAGGTTGCTGGTTCAATTCCCCAGCCAGGGCACATAACCAGGTTGCAAGCCAGGTCTCCGGCCAGGTCTGTAGTTGGAGGCAGGTGAAAGGCAACCACACATTAATTTTTCTCTCCCTCTCTGCCTCTCTCCCTGCCCTTCTCTCTGGAAATAGTAAATGAAATCTTTTTAAAAAATTATAAATAGATTTCATGTTGTTTCCAGGCTGCACAATCATCATATTTTAAAGAATGCATCAATATCTTCATGCACATGTATTATTTTTAATTTTAATCTAAAATATGTCTTACAAGGAAGACAAAAGCCATGGCTGGCAAAGAAACAAGGACCCTGTGTGGTTGTGGTCATAGCAGGGACGATTTCTATTAAGCAGGAAGGCTAAAACTCAATGGAATGAGGTCATTCCCCTTTAGGCCCAGGGTAGATATGCAGCAGCTAGACTTTACTCCGCTATTTGGTGTGTGTGCTTGGGGTGGGGGCTCGTATATTTGCTACAAATTGCGACAGTGAGATTAGGAAACAAAAGTCCCTGCTCCCTGGCAGGATATTAGACAAGGATGCTCAATGCAGCATTAATTTATGCCATTATCTATTTTATAACATAAACTGCAAGACTTAATAGCAGCCTAAATGCCTGTCAGGAAAACAGTAAATTAAGATTCAATCACATGGTGAAATATTGGGTCTACCAGAAAAAGTCCGTGCATTTTTTTCCATAAGGTGGCTCTAGTAGCACTCAGTTGTCATTTTAACTTCATTCAAAACAATTTTGTTAGACTGTATCTGACAGCTGTCATATCAGCATGCATTAAAAAAATACTTATCAAAATTGGTGAATTTTTGCATAATCATTTTAGTACTGATGATGGACGAAAATATGCAACATTTTCAGTGTAGTATGCTTTATTATTTCAAAAAAAGTAAAAACAACTGAAATGCAAAAAAAAAAAGACTTGTGCACTGCATGGGCTGTGACTGATTGTACGTGTCCAAAGTAGTTTGCAAACTTTTGTGCTGGAGATTTCTCCTTGGATGTCTATAGACACTTGAAATGAAAATCACTGAGTTTGTAAAAATATGACAAGTGCAAAATTCTAAGATCCGCCAATATAAGTACATAGAAGTACACTCACAAAATGGAAGAGATAGAAGAAAATATATTAAAGTGTTAACATGGGGAGTAACATGATTTTCTTTTTTATCTACGGGACTATATTTTTTCTAAACCCTTTACAATAAGTATGCAAGATTTTAATAACTGGAAAAAATGTACCCACATTAGGTTAAGAACCTTCGTGCCTTTCCCAGCCCACCTGCAATGCCCTTCCCCTGGGGCTACTTCCCCTCTCTGCAGCCTCCAGGTTCTACCAAGAGTTCTTCCAAAGTTGCCTAAAATACCTTACTCCTCCCCCAACCTCCCCTAGTCACAGGAAAACTGTGGCACCCCACATCAGTCCTTTAGGGCAGTGACTGGGGCTTGGTCATTTCTGTACCTCAGAGATAATGGACCAATAGAAGAGAAGCTCCAGCGGAAGTGACAGACAGGGAGAGGGAGGGTGGGAATGCAGAAGTCATGTATTTGCTTTAAATGGGAAGGTAGGCTTCCATAATATTGGATCATGTCCATGATGTCAATCACACTTACCCACGGTCAGCCAAGGAAGGGCAGGCTACACAGCAGGAGGGGCGGTGGGAGTTCAGAAGGCTGAGATCCAGGAGTGGGCAACTTGGGGAGGCAGTTTCAAGGAATGACCATGGATGGGAAAGGAAGCTGAAGGCATGAGCTTAGTGACACTAGATGCCTCTCAAGACAGAAGTTGTCAGTGGTGACAAGACTTCAGAGGTAAGTACGCAGTCCTCTCTAGAGACTGAGTAACCTGGAGTGACAGAGGACAGTGACAGGAGGTAGAGAAGAAGAGGCTCCAGAGCCCACCTCTGGAAAGAAATACAGGATGTACAGGGAAAGGACCCCCCTGCATTTTGAAGCCTCTGGCTCTCCTAGAAGAACCAGCCACATTTCAGTTAACATAGGAGGCAAAGGGGCTTCTGCAAAGGAGGGGGTGGGGCAGGGACCAAGCACTTCTAATGCAAAAAGAAAGGCTCCAGGCAGAGTGGAAAAAGGGAAAAAGACTTCACAGGACTGAATACAAACACAATCTGTCTGTTGGGCACAGCCCATCTATTCACCTTGTGTTGGGTGGCAACACAGCATAGCTTGCCATTGTACTACCATCCATGGGGCAGGGTGGCTGAGGGGAAAATGGGACAAGCCCAGGAAGGGGGAAGACAGAGAACTGGCCAGGGCTCTTATCTTTAGGGCAGAGTGTTTGAAGCAGAGAGTACAAGGATACTCAGTGGCAGACAGAACTGCCAGAATAAAGTCACCTCTGCAGCAAAGGGGGTCAAGGCCCAGTCTGCTCTGCACTAGGAACCAGGACAGCTCATGCCCACCCAGCACATCAAGCAGAACGAAGAGAAAAGGAGGGAGCATAATCCACCAGGACTTGGCCCTTGGGCTGGCCCCACACTAAATGCAATCATTGGCTTACCCCCGGGGCAGCTGGTAGCCACCAGCCCACTTTCAAGAACGGCTGTTTCTGACCATAAGTACCACATGACCGAAACTGAGAATTGTAAGTAATACTTCCTGTCTCCCAGCACAAAAATCTATGATGACTATGTCACCAAATACAAAGAATTAAGTGAATAATAAACCATAAAATCAGGGTGATGGTAACCTCAGGGAGAGGCAATATGCCATTTCAATTGTATTAGGAATTAAAGTGTCTTAAGCTAAAAGGATGTTCACTGCATTATTCTTCCTATGGTTTTTCATATAAAGTATCAACTAAAATATTTTTATTACAATAAAGTCTAAAAATCTATTGTATTTTCATTTCTTTCTTTTCAAAAGAGCAATGTAGGTATAACAAAAAAAGTATTTAAGCTTAAATCAGAAGCCATGCATTTCTTTTAAATGATAAGTTTTGTGTCTATCATTTTGTATCACATCCCTGATGTTGACCATTATGTGCCCACTGTCAGTGCTGACTTGCTTAGTTGTTGGCATTCATCCCCTGTGACAGGCTTACTGGGGAGACAACTCCATCCAGGTAGAAGTGACAAGTGGAGGGGCTGCCTCACAGCTGTCCACCACTTGCCCCTTTCTACCTTCCAGAAGAGCCAGTTACACCTGTCCAGAGATGCCCAAGTTTCCTTTTTAACTCTGTACCAGCCTACCTTCCTTGCCCTTCACTCCTGTGGCAGGAAGCATCTGTGGCATCAGTGGCCCTGCCTGCCCACCACCCACAGGCTGGAGCAAGGGGTGTGGCTGGGGAGACACAGGGCTTCAGGAACAAGGAAGCAGGCTGGCTGAAGAGTAAATGCCCTGGCCACTCTGAGGGCTGGAGACAGAGCACATTCTGTTTGACACAACTGCTGGTTAGAAGTCAGGATACAAGTGTGCAGATGCACAGGAGCAGGCTGGCCACCAGAGTCATTTACTGTCCAGCACACAGAGAGTCAAGGAGGAGCCCAGACTTGGGCCCTGCACTCCATAACTGGCAGTAAGAAAAAACAAGTCAGCAAGGATGTTTCCAACAGGTAAATTTACAATGACAATCCTTCCTATAGCAAAAACTATACTGAGCTACAAGAACACATGACAAGACTATGGATAAAATCTGGGCAAGTCACTTGACCTGTCTCTAAGCTCACCTCCCTCCTCTGCAATTGAAAACCAATAACCATCTCATCTGGTAGCTGAGGTTATAAACTGATCCTTGAAAAACACCCCAGGAAGTGGAGGAGCCTGAGTGAGCAGGATGCCTCTTCCAAGCCCAGTCTTTGTGCTCAGGTGGCCTGAGGCTGTCCTATGACTGAAACGCAATGTGCCAAGTCAGGAAAAGGAAACACCCACAAATTAGAAAGTATACCCTATTTTAGCTTTAAATACACATGGATGGCTCTCACAGGCAGCAATGTCCAAAACAGCATATCCTATTTTAGGGAAATCAAAGGCAGCTCCTAAGTGGCTACAAAATAGATCCTGAGTTTGGAAGGTGAGGACTTTGTAACATGAGGCTGCAGAGCAGAGGCAGCATCGGCCCACCGCCCCCTCCATCCCCATTTGAAGGGCCAGGGGACTGAGGCCCTGAGAGCTAAAATGGCTGCTCAGTCCTCCTGGCTCCAATTCTACCCTGTGTACTCTGACCTCTTCATGCATCACTGCTCTCACTGCGGGGCCCAGGCTGTCCAGCTCAGGGCCACCCTCCGACCGTGGTCTCCAGGCAGGACAGAGCTCCTGGATACATCAGCTTTGGGCAGGGGTGGGAGTGGAAGGAGAAAGCCCCTCACACATACATACGCACCCTGCTCATCAGGCTTGTAAACTGGGCTAAAGAAGTACAGTCACTATTAGAAGGACTGTGAATATTATGATCTTGTTTTCTCACAAATGGAGGACAGTTCCCACAAGGTCAGGAAGAGCCAGGTGATGGCCAACCAAGACAGCTGGAGGTCTGCTGAAATGAAGGGTTTGGTAACCCTCTTGTTAGGCTGTGGTCGGAGAACACCTTGTTTGCGTACCTTTGCTGTAGCAAAGATGCCCCTGGTATTTGGAAAGGTGGCCTGGAGCAGTCACTTACTGAAAAGTGGGACATTGCTGAGACCTTTCCCCAGTCCAGGCAGGACAACCAGGATGTGCCACCACACCTGCTCATGACAAAGACCCAAGGGTGCTGCGTGGGCTGTCAGGGGTTGGGGGGCAGAGCAGCATGCCTCATGCCCCTGAAAAGAAGTGAAGCTCCACAGTGAGGGGCCTGTATTGAAGCCAGACCATGTGTTCCAATCCCAGCTCTGCCACTCACCAGGTTACCTATAATCAGGGCACTTGCTTAACCCTCTGCTCTCTAGTTTGTGCTCTGAAATGGGCATAACAAACATCCATGCCACCAGGTTGTTATAAGGAATAGGGAGATTCCATCCCTATGACCTGTACCTGGCACAGAGAAATGCTACCTAAGTGTTTGCTACTTTTATAACTGTGACTACAACCAAAGCCATACGACACTCCCATGGCCCTGGATTCCTACCTATTCAGAAACAAAGAACAAGGGTCCTGGAAAGACCCAGGCCAAGGACAGCAGGGAGGAGCTCCAAGTTCCCAGAGAACATAGAAGGCTTCCCACGGAAATAAGGCCTTGATAAAGGTCAATAAAACTATTAAACATAGCTATTAAAAATCTGGGTGGGAAACGAGTGGGCCAGAGGGCCCTGTCAGCAATTCTGGAAGACAGAAGGGTCTTCCAGAAGTCAGCACTGACTGTTCCAGGTGATGGTGCACGAGGGAAACTGCCTGGTGACCAGGACCTCTGATGGAGGAGGTCCACTTCCCTCCGGAGCAGGGAGAGGTCTCTAGTAGTGCCACCCAGCCCCTGCCCCCAGCAGAGATCATCCTGCAGTGGCTTCCTCCTCACACACACGACCTGGAGCTGGGCTACAAAGCCCAGGGAGGGCCCCCTTGACACCAGAGTTGGGGACTACACACCTGAGGGAGAAGGGGAGGGGAGACTCATCCCAGAGCCCAACAGGAGACAGTTTCTGTTCTGAGTTGCTCCTGGAAGGGAACCCTTCTGAGGGCAGGCAAGTGGGGTGATCTCCACTCAACGGGGAGCTGTGTTTAGACTGAGAGTCCAATCAAGTGCTCATTCATACAGAGCCTTTGAGCTTAACAGCAGCACAGGTGCCTGAGCAACACCAGACACAAATTCCAGTGTAACCGAACACTGAAACAGCAAAATTCAAATTCTAAAGGTTTCTATGATATAACTCTTTACTATCTTGTTCAACCATTCCAATTAAATTCTTTTAAAAGTTTGGAGATTAAATTTTTTTCCAGTGGCAAATCTAATTTTATAAAGGAGAAAAATGTGGGCAAAATCTCATTGCAAAACAGCTCATTGCCACAGAGCTATTTGGAGTTAATTTTAGTAAGATTCTACCCTCAAATTCTTACTACCTGTGAACAGATTCAACAGCTGTGGATTAGCCTTGGTAAACAATGAGAAGGTGGTACATTTGTGGATACAAACAAAAGCCATTATAACTGCACTCCATACCACTACTTGGAAATACTTGCAACCAAGGAGTACACACAGGCCCCACTGAGGTCTGTCTTCCTCCACCATTGAGGGGTCTCCTCCTCACCCCCAACCCAAGTAAGGAAACCAGGAAAGAGAGAAGGGGCTTGGAGCTCCAGTCCTGCCCATAGCCCCATGTGCCCAGCCAAGGACAGACCATTATGACCATTTTGGGTCATGCAATGTAATACTGACGCTTACGCATAAAAATAGTATATCTGATCCTGGTTGGTGTGGCTCAGTGGGTTGGATGAAGGACTTCAAACCAAAAGGTAGTGGTTTGATTCCCAGTCAGGACACATGCCTAGGTTGTGGGCTAGGTCCCCAGATGGAAGCATGTGAGAGGTAACCACACACTGATGTACAGGGTGCATGCAATAAAGTGGCAAAATTTTAGAAAAATAAATAACACACCACAATTTATAAATTTTTTATGTTGAAATAAATTTATTCTTATATGTAAATACATAAACATAGTCTTTATTTTTTTAATTGTTCAAAATGTCTCCATTTGCTGCAATAATTGACTCGATTCGACTTTGGAATCTTATGCACACTTTAACTTTTCTTTATCATGGACATCATTAATGTTTTCCATCTTAGCTTTAACAGCCTCTTTATCAGAATGAGGTTGTTTATTAACTTCTCTCTCACAAATGCTACCTACATAATAGGCTAAAGAATTCGTATTTGGTGAACTAGGCAGCCATATTTCCAGAATTCAAGAACACTGACACTGAGAAATTCTTGCACCTTTTTGGCATTATGTGCTGGTGCACCATCTTGTTGGAAGATAAAATGACATCCATTTGCAACTTGCTTCATCCACGGCACAACTCCTTCTCTCAAAACGTCAAGGTAAACATCAGCAGTCACCTTCAAACCTTGTAGAAGAAAATGCGGGGTCATGGTATCTTCTTCATTGCTGACAACACCTACTACCATCACTGTAGCAGGACATTTTGTTGTCATGACAATTGGGACTTCATTAAGATTCTCACAGAGCCACCTGTTGTGTCTTCTGTTGACTATTTGGTCCTGCTGAGAATTCTTTTCATTAGAGAAGAAAATCAGAGGGTTTTTTCTTTGGGATTTTTCCATTTTGTTAGCAGCATTCTTGCTTTTTCAAAGTCCCTTTCCTTTGTCTGCTGTGTCATAAACTGGCCTCTTTTAAAAACATACAATCTGTATCGGAATATCTTCAGCAATTATCTTAAGAACCATTGCATCCGACATCTGCAGTTCTCTTGCTATGGAGTGCATTGACTTTCCTGGATCTTCATTGATGATCTCCTGGATTCTGTGTACAATATCTGAACTTGTGCAATTCTTGCGTATCTTATGCATTTCCCTTGCTGGTGTGACAACGTCAGGATCAGCATCATACACCTTCTTCACGTTGTCAACTGTACATAAAGGGATGTTATTGAAGTCCGCAATTTCCTTAGCAGTTTGCCCTGCATGCAGTCTAGGAATTATGGTTGCTCTAACAGCATATTCTTTCGACATGATGATTGCTTCCAGAATTTAATACTTTATATCTGAAACAATGATGTTAAATCATAACCTTAGAAACATAGTTTTTCAAAATGAATAAGCACGTGAAATAAACAGAGGCAACATTATTGCCAATTTATCGTGTGCGTCCTGAAAAGTTCCATTTGCTGCTAATTTTACATGTACTGTTAGCCAAAGTAAACTCATTTTGCACTACATTTGACTCTTTGTGTTGCCCATGGTTTTGCTTCATCCTGGCCTGGCCTCCCCATCTTGCCCTCAGTTCTCATCCTTGCTGATCAGGCTTTTGAGTTTAAATAGCTGGGGGAGAGAAATAACTTCTGAACTTGATCACAGCCCTCAGGATTTATAAACCCCCTGGGACAGATAAATCTGATAGGCTAATTCTCTAGATTCCATCCCTTCCATGGCTTTCTCAGCACAGAAAGGATACAGTGCAAAGTCCTTTACCAGAGTGAACCTTCTAGCCCCACCCGACCTTGCCCAAGCTTACTAAGTGCCACACCCCAGACAGCTTCTCCTTGCCTTTGCTCAGGGTGGCCCCTCTGCCTGGAATGCCCTTGCTGTCCTTGGGCTTGGCCTTGACATTTCCAACTCAGACCTCACCACAACTTAAACAGCAATTCCTCTGTGAAGCTTCTCCCAGGCAAAATATATATCTTTTGCACTTTATGACATAGTTCTATCTACAGCCATAAAGAAATAACACATTATAATTCCTCCTCTCTCCTGAGCTCCTTAATGGAGGGACTAAGTCACCTTCATCTGTACCCTTCAGGGCAGAATATGAAACTAAAGGAGCCCATGAAGGTTTTTATTAAATGAATAAATGGAAGAAAAACAATTTTGTAACACCAATGCCCCAGACAGGTTTGATAAGTAAGAAAAATTATTTGTAAGTGCTTTTTATCAATGAAATAAATGTTTTTTTTTTGTTTGTTTGTTTGTTTTTTTAAATAAACTTTATTTTTTTAATTTTTTTTTTAAAAGATTTTATTTCATTATTTTCAGAAAGAGGGGAAGGGAGAGAGGCAGAGAGGGAGAGAGACAACAATGTATGGTTGCTTTTCACCTGCCTCCAGCCACAGACCTGACTGGAGACCTGGTTTGCAACCTTGTTATGTGCCCTGGCTGGGGAATCGAACCTGCAACCTTTGGGTTCGCAGGGAAATAAATGTTTTTAAAGTCATGACTATAAGATACTGGTGGCAGTGTGCAAAGAGAGGCTGCAAACTGTTGGGATGATGGCAGCTGACTGAAATGGGTCCGCAGCCTCCTGGAGTCTCACAGAATACAAGGGCACGGGCTGGGTCGGAAGCCTGGTTTGAGTCTTGTCTGCCGCTCACAGGCCAGCCCCATCTCTGCCTGGCCCTCAACATGACTTCTATGAATGAGTAAAGGGTCAGAGGGTATCAGTCAGGATTCATCTCACCCCAAAGCTCTTCAGAGCAAGGGCACTTGCAACTCTAAGGTATTTATTTCCACATTAGAAAGAACACAAAACACAAAACCAGCCTCCTGCTACAGCTCCTTTGTAGAACAGCCTCTCACGTAGGAGCCCTGCTTAAAAACCTACACCTGCTAGGACATCAAGCACACAGAAGACAGGGAGGCAGCCCTCATTGCTGCATCGTGGACACTTACACTGGGCAGCAGGCTGATCCTGAGGCTAAGGAGGTAACAGGAGATATTATTAACATGAAAAAGAAAATACTGCAGGGGGTGAAATAAAAACCACAAGTGATTTCATAAACCCTGTATATAGTTTTCCAAACGAGCCTGGTTAACCCCTGCACACTTCAGAAGGAAGAGGGCACAGAACGTACAGATATCTACCTCACAGCCAGCCTCCAGCCTCCAGCCTCCAGCCTCCAGGAGGAGGCACTAAGTTTGGACCTGTTCACTGCAACCAGGGGAGGCCTAAGGACAAGCCGGGAGCCCTGCCTTTTCTGACTTTTGTAATCATGGACACCCCAGTTGAACTATAGACCAGACAGTGTGTAACTATGTAAGGCATCAATTTTCAACTGGTTTGCTGCAAGAAATTTGAAAACATGCAATACCTGACTAGTCAGGGGCACTGACCTCTTTTCCTTTAGATTGTCAAATTAAAAAATGACAATAGCCAACACAACCATAGTGTGAATGAATCAAAATTATACCTACTTTTTTGTCAGATTGGCAAAAATATTTTTAGTGTGCCACAGAATTTTAGTATTTAATGTTAGTGTGTGCCATGAGGTGAAGAAAAGATTGAAAATCACTGGTATAAGATACTTATTAGCCTCAAGACAAGTTCTGAAAATGTTCCACTGTGAATAAATTGTATCTTTCTCAATCGTAAGTGTTAACCCTCAAACATGTTTTCATTCAACTATCTGGTAAATCGGAAAGTCAAGACAACTTAAGGTCCAGATCAACTTATTAATACTGTGTGACCCTGGGCAGGCATTTATCAAAATGATCACTTCCCAGCTTCTAAAAAACACACAAACTCCACACCTCACTATTCCCAAGGTGACTGGACTGACTAGGAGGGCAGATAGAAAGCACTTGGTTGCCCTGGCTGGTGGCATAGTGGATCCGGTACCAGCATGTGAACCCAAAGGTTGCTGGTTTGATTCCCAGCCAGTGCAACATAACCAGGTTGCAAGCCAGGTCTCCAGCCTGCTCTGTAACAGGAGGCAGGTGAAAGGCAACGATACATTGATGTCTCTCTCCCTCTCTGCCTCTCTCTGAAAAATAAATAAAGTCTTTAAAAAAAAAAAAAAAAAAAAGGCACTTGGCCCACTAGGTAGATATGGGAGCTGCAGCACAAACCTGAGACAGACAGATGAAGGATAAAGTGTTCAAACTGAGTCAGGTAGGAAGATCAGTGAGCCAGGAGTGAATGGGTCCAGTCATAGGTACAAGGTGTCACCAGTACCCACCTATGAATCCTAAGGCAGCACTGCCCAACCCAAGTAAGGCCACTGCTCATACTGCACGGTTTCCTAATGCAGTCATCATGGCTGTCCCCAGAGTGTATGGGGAGGGAGGCAGGAGCCAACACTCGGCTGTCACCCTCTCCAACTGCACCCACAGTGCCCTCCCTTCATCAGCTCTATGGTTCACAGAAGAGCAGCTCAGTGTAGCAGGAGGCCAGGAGCCTGAGCTAAAGAACCAGCCTTGGCCGTGGCTAAGCAGTCAGTCTCTGGGCAAGTCACTCACCCTTTCTGGCCCCTGGCTCCCTCTTCTGTAATAGGAGTATCTCAGATCCACTCATTGCCCACTTCTGCAGATGCCTTACACAAGTGCTCACCCATCCCAAGGCCCAGCCCAGACCATCAGAGAGGCTTGGGCCAGGGCTGGGGTTGGGACATAGAAGTCTACTGTGGCTTCTCCTTCATGAAGTCTCCATCCACAGGGCAGGTGACACATAAGAAAAGGCTACACAAGGGAGAGGGCATCGCAGCAGAAGCAGTTGGAGAAGAGGGACTGAGGTCTGCATCAGGTCCCTTTGCAAAGCTGGCCTGCTTCCTTGAACATCTGTTATAGTATTTGCCTCCTCCACTGGGCTGTGGGCTCCTGGAGGAGCTTCACTCCACTCCCACCCACAACCCCCACAGAAGAGCTGTGGGTGGAGCCTGGCACAGAGGACAGCAGTAAGGCCCTGCCAGAGGAGTGAAGGCCTTGGGTCCTGCCACCTGTATATGCTCATGCCACTGACACCTGCACTCAGGACATGCTTTGAGGAAACCGTCTGGAGGTGCTAGGTTCATGTCCAGCCATGTATCTCATGCCCTCTTTCCCTCACCAGGGACCCCACCTGTGGTTCATGCTCACCAGCTCTCCAACAGTGAGAACGGTGCTGCTGGCCTAAGAGGGACAGATCCAGGCCTGGCTGACAGAAAGAAAAAGCAAGTAAAAATCACACAGCAGGCCAAAATGGGGGACTTGAAGCAGACCACAGCCCAGTCAATACCTTGGTCCCCAGACACCCCAGCAGGGCACAGGTGGCCCTCAGATACAATGCCAGTGCTTTCGAGGTCATCCAAGGCAATTCCTGCTTAGACCAGTCCACACCTGGCCCGCACCCTGGCCGCCTGCTAGCAATGGGTACATCCCTCCCAGACCTATAACCTGATCTTCCGATGTTGACAATGGGGGCTCTTGAACACTTCTATAGCGCAAGAGGGTTGGGAAGGTCACTAACAGAGTCCACAGCATCTTGGAGAGCCTCAACATTTATGGGATGCAAAAAAAAAAAAAATTAAAAAAAAAAAAAAAGAACTTGTACACCATTGGGCTAAGCGTTTCAAATCTGCACAGCCCATTCAGCAAACGCCCACTGAGCTTGGTTCCTGGTTCCCAAAAGCTCAACCTGAGGCTTTTGGCCTGTGAGAATCAGCAGCATCACAGGCCTGATGTTCAAAAAGCACCTCGCCTTCATGCACAAGAATTTAGCTTTTCAGATGGTCTAATAGATATCCCGCACATGATCAGGTACAATGGAAGTCTTAAATGTGAGTTAAAAATACACACACTCCCTGGCTGGTAGCACTATGGTTAAGGCGCCGGCCTGCGAACCCAAAGGTCGCAGGATCGATTCCCCAGCCAGGGCACATAACCAGGTTGCAAACCAGGTCTCCAGTCAGGTCTGTGGCTGGAGGCAGGTGAAACGCAACCATACATTGATGTCTCTCTCCCTCTCTGCCTCTCTCCCTTCCCCTCTTTCTAGAAATAGTGAAATAAAATCTTTAAAAAAAAAAAAAATACACACACTCCCCTAACCTGTTGTATATCTTAAGTCTAGATAGTTTGGCAAGATTGTCAAGTTTAAAGGGAAGAAGCTTTCTAAAACTCAGTATTTTTAACCCCACAGACCCATACAATCTTTTTTCCAATGGGGAATGACTGGAAATAATGAAACGGTGTTTTTCACAAGCTGAAAGTCAAGTCATGGATCATGCTGGCTGCTCTCACAGTGGAACCACAGACACACACACATGTAATGCCCATGACTACAACTGTTTCAATGTGACCTCAAATCAAAAGTTTGCCCAAATCATTCTGGTTTCTGAAACTACAGATCAAGTTGGTTGTAACAAAAACGAGGCCTATGTTGAAACCCATTCAAAGATGGCCAGCTCTGGCTGGTGGCACAATGGATAAGGCACCGGCCTACGAACCCAAAGGTCGCAGGTTCGATTCCCAGCCAGGGCACATAACCAGGTTGCAAACCAGGTCTCCAGCCAGGTCTGTGGCTGGAGGCAGGTGAAAGGCAACCATACATTGATGTCTCTCTCCCTCTCTGCCTCTCTCCCTTCCCCTCTCTAAAAATAATAAATAAAATCTTTTTTTTAAAAAAAGGATGGCCAGTAAGGGTTTCTCAGGGAAAGTCCTCCAGGTCTTCCTGCAGCATGGCCCTGAACCATGCCTGACCAGAGGCAACACCCAGGAAGGAGCCACCAAAAGTACCACCACTTCTCCTTCCTGCTCCTTTGTAGTTGGCCATGAAGGAGGGAACATCCACAAACCCCTCTGCAGAGAGCCAAGGGGCAACGGGCTGAACTCTGGGCTCCAGGTCTAGTCATGCCTCCTGATGCAGGGGAAGGGAAAGGCCACCCTCTTGAGGGCACAGCATTCCCTGCAGAGCTCAGAACCAGTGGCAAGGAGGCCTTACCCATCTGCCATGTACAGTAGAGGCTAAAAGCCAGAAAGGGCTCTGGTCAGTAGGCACCCAGGGGTTGGGGATCAAGAGGTCTGGGGCAACCTTGGGTCCAGGGTCAGGAGGCACCCAGGGTGGGTGTACCTGCACTTGGTTTGCCCCCACAGACCAGCTCTACCCACCCATACCCCACCTGGGCTCCATAAAATCCAGGGGTATGACAAGGCAAGCAACAGGATTATGAAATCTCAAATGAAAAGGAAAGGAAAGAAGAAATTAGAGAAAGTCTTTCTGGAAGTCAGATGGGTTAATACCTTAGCCTCAACCTGTATGTTCCCCCTTTGTATATCGAAGAGGACTGTGATTTAATAAATGGTGTCATTAAAAGGCTTTGTAGTCCTAGCTGATGTGACTCAGTGGATTGGCACCAGCCTGCAAACCCAAAGGCCACTGGTTTGTTTCCCAGTTAGGAAACATAACCAGGTTGTAAGCCAGGTTTCCAGCCAGATCCATAGCTGGAGGCAGATGAAAGGCAACCATACACTAATGTTTCTCTCCCTTTCTTCCTCCCTCCCTGCCCTTCTCTCTGAAAATAATAAATTTAAAAAAATCTTAAAAGGCTTTGTGACTATAAATCCTAAGCTCTTAATGAAAAAATAAGTCTCCTTTGTTACCAAGAAGAAAGCAGGGCTTTCCCACAGCTGTCCCCTCACTTCCCCATCACACTGAACACTTGGCCCACTTGGCTGTAGGACTCATGACACAGGACCATCAAGGCCTCTCACAGACACCTGCTGCAGACAGAGCCACACCTTGTTAAAGAGGATATGGAAGCAGCTGCGAGGTGTCACCCTTGTGAGAGCTCAAGCAGCAGGCGAGCACCAACGCAGAGACAGGGGCAGGCTAGGGAGGGAGGCAGACTTGCATTTTAAATGTAGTTGCCAGGATAGACCTTATTAGGTGACATTTGGGCAAAGGAGCTATGAGAGCAAGTAAGCGTGTGAACGTGTGAATGTGTGAAGGAGGAGTGCTAGAGAGCAGGGCAAGGTAGGGTAACCCTTGAGGCCGGCAGGAGGAAAGGTAGGAGTGCAGTGGGGGGTGGGGCATGACACGGCTATACACAAACGAGAACCTTGGTGCAGATGGCAGCAGAGGAGTGACCAAGCTGATGTTGCTAGAAACAGACTGGGGCAAGGGCAGCTGCAGGGAGGGTGGGTGACTGAGTCATAGAGCAAAGGTTAGGGCACTAAGAAAGGAGAAGTGTGCATCTTCTGAAGACAAAGCCAGCAGGGCTCCCGACAAAGGCAGCACGGGAAGTGAAGAGCTGTTAAGGATGACTCGAGGTTTCACTCAACACCTAACGCCACCAGAGATTCATGGTCCTCACTGAGGGGGAAGTGGTGTGGGTGAGGTGACATGTTAAGTTTGAGATGCCAGCTGTCAGGAAAGGTGGAATCATAGCCTGGAAACCAAGGGAGAAGCTGGAACTGGAAAGTATTGTTAGGGCCTGGCAGCCTGGCACTGGGAAATTAAACCCAACAAAGAAATGAGAAGAGAGGGAAGATCCTGGAACATGGTCCCAGTGCCACTGGGGAGTGGATGGGAAATCAGCTGAGGAGACTGAAAGAGACAGGAGGAACCTGAAGTGAGGCATGCTGAGAGCTGGAAAGGTTAAAGGATGAGGGAGTTGATGACGCAGTGATGACAGGCCACCAAAGACACAGTCCCAGGGGCTGACCACTGTGAGTGGACAGATACAGAGCATAAGAAGCTGGCCTTGGAAGCTGAACGCACAGTGAAGACACCAGTGAGTTGGTGTAAGAAGTGCTCTCCAGGTTGACTCTTTTCTCAGCAAATTGGAAGTAAGGCCAGCAGCAGTGAGGAGGCTGGGCAAAAGGGAGACACGAGGTATTAAGATGTGAGGACAAAGTGTGAAGTAATAGTCTAAAACAGGAATTGGCAAACTATAGCCCAAGGGTTGTGCTGCATACTGTTCAGTTTTGTAAAATGAAGTTTCATTGGAACTCAGGCATGTCCATTTGTTTACCTATTGTCTACAGAGCCAGCGTGCCCCACAAAGCCTAAAATAGAAACTGTCTGGCTCTTTACAGAAAAAGTCGACCACACCCTGGTCTAAGATAGTAGGGAAATATGCTCTGTGGCCATGAACTTAGAGACCTGTCAGTGTGGCTATGTGTTTTTCTCCAGCCATGTAACACTGTGTTGACAGCTGGCTATAGGCAAGGCTGTGATTCCACAAAGTAAAGCTGTGAAGAGAGAGGGCCAGGTGGGCAATTTGCCACTGGCCCCTTTAAATCAATGCTAAGCCAGCTACCCTTGCCATGCAGTCTACTGCGCCCTGTGCATCCCCTCATTTCAACTTCGCACCCCTGAGAGATGGATGGAACTGAGTGAGGCTCAGCATTTACAAGGCTGGCTCAACTCAGCTCTGTGCAGATTCCAAACAGGTTGGTCCAGATGAGAAGCCTAAGCTCTGAACCTCTAGGGCCCAACACTCTCCATCACAGCTGCCCCTTAGAATCACCTCCTCAGAAAAGTGACAGATGCTACTGCTGGCCCCTCCTCCACAGTATGTTACTGGTGTTGAGTGGGGGTCATGGGATTTTCAAAGGCCCCTAGGTGACTCCCCTGTGCAGCAGGATAAACAAAGTGGTAACAGCACTCTGCTTCCCTCTCCAGCACCCTACCTGCAGCAATTTCTTTTCCAAGGCTGTCCACGTTTGTCCTGCCACAGTTTACCCTGTCTCTGCCATCTTAGCAAAGACTTCAAGAGGAGGTTTCCACCAAAGCTCCTCGGCTGGAAGTTTCCAGCAACAGAAGTGGCAACCTGAGGTCTCCCCAGCCCACAGTGTCCAGCTATGATCTCTATGCTGGTTTCAGATGAACTTATTCAAGAGTGTGGTCACTATCCCAAAAGTGTGTTGTTTCTCCTTTAAAAGCCAACATCTCCCTGGGGTCAGGATCAAGACCATAAAGGAGGCAGTGCCACACACAGGTCTCAGAGCCATAATGTGACCACCAGCCTCACACCAAACTATACTGACTCTGGTTTGGGTTTTATTTCCTTTCTTTATTACTTCTCCATGACGGCACTCTTACATTTTCTGTTTTCTTTACTAAGACATCAAAATTGGGGTACCTAAGGCTCTCACTTCCTTATTGTAAAACCTCAAAATTTTACTAATATTCCACTTAGAGTTATCGTGTGTTTCATTAGTCCATAGTCACATTGCATCGGAAAGTAGATAAAGCACCATTTGTTCTTTTCTGGAGTTTCACAAAGGTGAGGTTGAACTTAATGGGCAATTGCCTTCCAAAGCCCATTTTTAAGTTATTTGGAGCCTAGAGAATACTTCTCATGTACAATTACCATTAAATACCACTTAAGTTTCCAAGCTAATAGACAAATGGCTTTTTAACTCATTTGTTCTTTACTGACTTAAAATAAGAAAAATATTATTATCATTCAAGAAAATCAAGTACGTATTTGCATATGCATCTATATACAAGAAAAATCTAATGTGAGTGTGTGGGACATATGAGAATTCTCTTCCTTAAGGAAAGAGGCTTGACATCACACACAGAAGTCAGTCCACGGAGGAGGACTAGAAGGGACTTTGCTCAGAGCCAAGGGCAAAGAACAATGATGCTGCAGGCTCCTCCCCAGGCCTGTTGCCCTACATGGGGTGTGTCACTACCATTGCTGGCAGGTTCTCAGTCTTATCTGATAACACAAGAAAGGAGGAGGGAAGTAAACAGATGGAAATCCTGTTAACAGAGTGGTGACCAGGGTAAGGAGGAGGATGTGTAGCACAGGTACAAGGCACCCAAGGGGGAAAGGAAACAACTCCCTCTCCCCCACTCCACTTGAAGACATTCAGAATTCAGAAGCCTGGAGCAGGCAGGCATTCAAGGACTGCCAGATATCCATGAATGTGACACAAGTATTATAAAGAGAGACAGAGATAAAATTATAGGTTCCCATGAAAAATTTATAGGCAGGTATCATCACCTGTTGGCACCCCTGTCACTCCTGTGAATTTGGTGGCTGGTCTAACCGTGAGTGAGGAGCTTTGCAGAAAGAAGACTTCTGCCACTGATCAGCTGGGTTTCTTCTCTGTACCCCCATCCTCTCACCTGTAAACATGGGAGGACAGCCACATATCATTCAGTGTATTCAAAGGATTAAAGAAAGTGGAACACACCCAGGCAAGGCACAGTAATATCTCTCAGAGGCTCCACAAGCACTGGTGGCTCCTTCTAACGGCCATGTCACTCACTGTCCATCCGAGGCTAGCAGAAGCCAGGGCTGCACCAGGAGGAGAAACCACAGGCCCCAACGGAAACTTTGGTTCAGAGAGAAAAGGTAAGAAGTGGGATCTGCTCAATGGGAAGGAGATAACTGGGCCCAGTCAGATCCTCCAGGGACCTGGACACCAGCCACTGGGGCCTCAGGGACCAACAACCAACTTACTAAGGTAAGTGAGAGACAAGGATGAGCTAAAAACATCAAACAGATTCAGGAGTATGGAGTACCATGAATCTGTATTAGGCTTTTAAAATAAATATGTAATTATGCATATGTATGCATATTCATATTTTAAGACTATTTCTTTCAGTCTGCAATTGTGGAAGGATTCTTTAACTATCTGTCCCCTGGCTCCCACACCCAGGGCAAGGATTGGTTCTATTTGCTTTGTCCACTAGGCAGCCCAGCATGAACAGGCATTTGATGAATCTCTTGTCAAGTCAATGGGTCCAATATGTGCATACCTCCAACACACTTCTTCTTCCAGGCATGAACAAAATCCCTTCATATGCCTTGCTCATGTGCCTTATCCTTGACTGGAACCTGGAACTCACACTGAATAGAGACATGGCACACAGGCCCTTGCTGGGCCACCCATACTGGGCCATTTCACCCACATGATATAACCTAATTTTCACCAGGACCCATAGCTATCCTACCCCAAATGTACAGATGAGGAGAAGGAAGCTATCCCAAACACCCGACCACAGTGAAATGAATTCACTCAGTTTAAAAAACATGCCCCATACAAGATGCAACCTGGATGCCTGACCCCAAAGCTCTTACTATTTCAAACCAATATAACAAGAAAGAAATACAACAGGGGTTTATCTGTTCAACTAAGTATTGGGTTGACCAAGAAGTCAGTATGGTTTTTTCCATAAAATGAAAGGCACATTTTTTTCTTTTTTTTTAAATTTAATTTTAAAAGGCACATTTTTAATTTTCACCAATAACTTTATTGATTCGGATAATTTGAGTATGTTGATTATTTCCTGTGGGGTACAATGTTGATTGCTCTCAATTAGTGTCTCTATTTGATCGCTATCAACTCTAACTGGTCCACCCAACAATGGAGTATTATCATCCGGTGAGAATTCAGCACAAGGCTTCACAAACGACTTTTGACATGCTTGGTCAGTCACAGCATCTTCTCCATACACTGCACAAATCATTTTTATTTTTCTTGAAGCAAGCACACTATGCCAAAAATGTTGCTTATTTTCTTCCATCTTCGATACTAAAATGGCTACACAAAAATTCACCAATTTTGATGGTTTTTTAAATGCACCCTGATACATCAGCTGTCACAATACAATCTAACAAAATTGTTTTGAATGAAGTTAAAGACAACTAAGAGCTGCTAGAGCCACCTTACAGGAAGAACAAAGTAAACTTTTTGGCCAACCCAATTATATGTCCAGCAATATCATAAAATGCCTACCGTTGCAAAATCTGGAGGGAAGAGAACCCAAAAGCTGCTCAGCCTCAGCTTCCTTCTTATGTCAACTCTATGTCCTCATTAGGCTGCTGTGAGATGAGGTAAGACCAACAATGGCCCCCGAAATATGCCCATGTTCTAACTCTTGGAACCTGCGAATGGGTTTACATGGCACAGACTTTGTAGATGTGACAAAATTGAGGATTTGAGGTAGGGGGTTACACCAGATTATATGGGTGGTCCCTAAATCAGTCCTAAGTGTTTCGTGAGAAGGAGGCTAAGGGAGATTTCAGACAGGAAAGAAGGGCATATGGCAGAAGCAGAGGGAACCAGTCACACACAAGATGCTACATAGCCGGCATTGAAGATGAAGGAAGAGCCAGGAGCCACCAGAGGCTGGACCAGGCTAGGACCAGATTCTTCCTGAAAGCTGCAGAGGGAGCATAGCACAGCTAATGCCTTGACTTTGGCCCTGTAATACAGGCTTTGGACTTCTGGCCTCCAGAACTGAAAAAACTAAGTCTGCATAAACATTTATTATAGCAGCCCCAAGACACGAAACACCAGATCAAATGAGAAGTGCACGTGAAGCGATCAGCACACTGCCTAGCTCATGTCCGAAATCAAGAAATCCCTGTCAGGGAAGGATGGTTCCTGTCACCCTGCCTAGACCACTGGTCAGTCCTCAACTCTCCAAGAGTTATCATGATCCTGCTGATATTTTTTTTTTTTTTAAGATTTTATTTTATTATTTTTAGAAAGAGGGGAAGGGAGAGAGGCAGAGAGGGAGAGAGACATCAATGTATGGTTGCCTTTCACCTGCCTCCAGCCACAGATCTGACTGGAGACCTGGTTTGCAACCTGATTATGTGCCCTGGCTGGGGAATTGAACCTGCGACCTTTGGGTTCACAGGCCGGCGCCTTAACCACTGTGCTACCAGCCAGGGAAAACCTGCTGATACTTTTATACTTCAAAGCTCCTTTATATTACTGTCTTTCCCAAAAGAAGTTCCCAAGGACTCTTAGCTTAGTCTATAGAAAGCCAATTTTGCCACATGCATTAGTCTTAAACACACAGAACAATTAGCTCAGGTATCTCACAGGGGACGCTGCTGATAACCTCTAGAGTGGACCCTCCAGACCTGGGGCACAATGAGCTGTGAACAGACTAAGCAAGAGCATTTCAGCCACAGGCCCTACAGCTGCCACACGAAGGGCTGAGCTGGGCTCCCAGTGTCGGTCTGAGACCTGTAACAAGCCAGAGCCAACCAGGACAAGGGCCACTGAGCCAGCAAAAGAAAAGGGTTAACATCCGGTCTTCTGCCTCAGCTTTTCCTTTATTTAGCCTGCTCCGTGTACCCCCCACTCTTGGTTTTCCATCCTGAGGGTTGGGTCCCAGTGTTGAAATAAATGCATGATGTGCAGTAACTCCACTTCCTGTGTTGCTGGCAGCCTCCTTCAAGTAGACCCTGCAGCCTCAGCTTCCTCTGGACTCTGTCCACGAGGCCTGGATCCTGGCACCTTGTGCCCTCCCCATTGCCACAACTCATTTCAGAGTCGGGGCTGTGCTGCCCCCTGATTCTAGCATACACAAGATAAAGACTGAGGACTGTCCCTTCACCAGGGAGAGCAACCCTTAGCCACAAAGAACTCAGGGCAGGATCTGGAAACCACGAGTATTTTACAGAAAAGGTAAATAAAAAGAAGCCTATTCACTTCCTGAAAGTGGCCATTTGCATGGGCCTCTGAGCTGACTTCTTTGCCCCATTATTCTCCAACCTTCTGCAAGGGCTGGGATCATTCAGCAGATGCATGTGCCCTGGGCAGGGGACAGTTACTTCCAGGGCAGGAAGGGGACAGTGTGTCTCAGCTACTATGCATTTTATTTTGGTTATTAATAAAGATAAACATAAAATGAACAACGTTGCAGCCACTGTTCACAGGAAATTAAAAATGTTCATGAAGATTGCTTTGGAAGAGAACAGCATGGTAAGATTTCTCTACAAATCACCACTGAGAACTTGGGGAGCTCAGCCTGGGTGGGGCAGGTGAAAGAAAGGCCCTGGGAGCCACTGTTCTACAGCTGGGGTCAAAGACAGCCTTGACAAGTCTCACTCAGGATATCATGGTTCATTTAAAAAGGTCCATGTGCAACTAGAAAGTCATAGCTTACAAATAATAAACTGCCCTTCTCTCCCCAAAGAAGTTACAGGCCAGATGAGAAGTGAAATAAATGGGGAAGAACCTTCAAACTTCATGTCACCCCAGGCTCTCCCTCCAGCCAAGGTGATCTTCAACCCAGACCTCATCAAAAAAATAGATGCCGATCTTTCATAGAGTTTGTACATCAGTGCCAAGCACAGACTGCAAGGAGCCCATTAGGCATCAAGATAGCTCTGGTTAAAGAGCTGACAGTAAGTACAGCCTGCAAGGGGGATGCCATGCAGCTGGGTGAAAAGAAGAGAAATTCTCCATGCCAATGTGCCCTGAGTACCAAGACGCAGTACGGGGGAAAGGTGAGGGTGCAGCAAATGTGAGATGATGCCATCAGTGCAAAGAATGTTTAATGGGCACGTGTACACATTTGCTGCACAGAGAGAGGATCTTGGGAAAGAACACACAAGAAGTACATGGCACTGGTGTCCCCAGGGAAGGAACCTGGGTGGCTGGGGGTGAAGTAGGAGGCAGACTTTACTATATACCCTGCTGTGTCTTATAATTTTTGGACCATGGAAATGTATATCTATTGATCTATTGTAAAATATAACAAAATGTTATCAAATTTGTCCAATAAAGCTAAATAAGGCAGGTTTGAGGAATCCTATCAAGTGTCACTTCGTGCATAACTGCCAATAAGAGGTGGAGAATTAAAGGTGAAGGAACAGAGCTGTACCTGTTGCTGGCAACACCTCCATTAGCTTGCCATCACCGGTGTCCCTTGCTCTCTGTCCTTTACCTCCCTTTCTCAACCTGCTTCCTCCTGCCACGTTCTCCTCTCTGCCTACATCACTGTATCAAGTTTTGGCTCCAAGTCCCAAAGTTCCAGGTCTTAGAGATGGAGAGTACTTTAGGGGAATCACATAGTCAAACTCTGTCCCTGTAATGTCTCACTCCCTGCTCTTCTCCTGCCAATGGCTGTCAAGCCTGACTGTTCTGCCTGCAAAGCGCCCACTACACAGAGACCACAAGGCCACGAGAGAAACGTGACTGTGGAGAGGGTGGGGCCAACAAAAGCTGCTCACTCAGCTGCTTCACTATGAGGGCCCTGAGACATTAACATCCGTTTCTAGGAACCTGCATTTCTGGGGGTTCTTCACACCCCAATGCTTCCCCTTCCTTAGTCAGCCTGGTTTTCACAGGTGGTTGAGCGTATTCTTCCCCAGTGCTGGTTTCATTTCAGACATGGCTTCCTGGCCAGCACTGTGGGCTGCTGCCCTGCATCAGGACCTGCTGATCCAACCCTGAGCAGCGAGGAAGAAGCCAATCTCAGCCCACGAACCTGGCTGGAGAGCAGGTATGGTTAGAAGAACTAATGACGATCTAGGAAAGAGTATCCTCAAACCATTAAGTAGACTGTGGAGTTGTTACTGTCATTCACAGTAAGAATGATACAAGCAAACAGAATAAAAAGGCTCTAAAAAGTCTGGAGCAGCTCCAGTGTGGGATGAATGAAGTCCCAAACCTTGAAGATGGCCTGACAGGCCCTGAGCCACCTGGTGGACCACTCTGCCTCTCCCAGTACATCATCCCCAGTTCTGCCCACCCATCTCTCATAGCCCAGCTTGAGGTATCACCCTCTCTTGACACACAATTCACCTTGCATGAAGCTCTGTGTTGCCCCACATTTCCTTGGTACTGAACCTTCCTAGCTTCTCCCGACTTAGGTCCATTTAGCAAGTGGGACATTCTTCCCCGGGACAGTTCATACCACCACCATCCACCTTGTCTCACAGTAAACAACATTTGCTAAGGACAGAACTCTACCTGAGCACCACCTGATCCTGACCTAGGACCATATTTCTGTGTTCCACGGATGCTCCAGCCATTCTTCAGGTGCCTCTGGACCTGTGGTAGTGCCACTTGGAGCACACATTTCCCAAGTACCCACTATGTCCCTGGCAGGAGTAACCAGGCTAAAGGCCACACAGTGTGCTAACAGCCACCTTCTAGTCAGCAATGCTTTCAAAAACTTCCACCACCTTCTCTATAGTTCTGTCCCTCCCTTTTAAAAGTGGCAGATGAAATGTGAAAATCAGAGGTATTGCCCCCCTGGCCATGACCTCACCTCTTGCAATTATAATACATACACAGTGTCCCAATAGTCCATTTCCTCTGAAAAATATGTGCAGCATCTGCTTCACTGGGGCCAGACACACACCTTGGCAATGAAAGGCAAGTCCCAAATAACACTTGAACCAGCACGTCCATGGGGTGGAGGGTGTGGGGGGTACTTTCTGGGAAGCTCAGTAGTCATCTCCCCTTAAGTAAAATATTTCACTCCCTAAGATGAAAATATATGCTTTTACTGAGAAACAACTGGATGACAGAACAGTGTAGAAGATAACTGCCAGCTCAGGCAGTAAAAATTCTTATTGAGAATCAAGAGAAGATGCTATGTTTGTTCATTGCCTGCTGTAGCCCCTCTGGGGTAGAGAAGGTGGGAAAGGCCCAGGTGACAATCCTTGCTTTTTTTAAATGTGAAGTTAAAACATTTAAAGGTTAGGAAAAACTGCTGTTATAGGTTAGCAAATTTAATTTCAGAAACACAATCAGAAATTTTCTTATTTCAGCAGCATGAACCAGGGGGTGCTTCTCTGTAAAGATTCATACATGCACATCTATACCTATAACTCCCAGGAAGTCCCACTGGCCAGCTTCCCAGGGCCACTACCTTGCTAAATGTGTGTCTCCATATGTGTGTGTGAGCATGTGCACTGCGTTGAGGGGTAGGAAAGTGGCAGGAGCAGCTGACCTGGCCAGCTTTACCCAGATGTGCAGCAGTCAAATTTTCATGCCCAGTGGCTACCAAGAACAGGAGGGCCCCCAACTTCTCCCATCCATGCCTGTTTTTGGGTCTGACATCCAGCCATCACAGAAGCTTTATTCTGAGGTTAGGAACTGCTAGCATATATGGAAGTGAGAAAGGTCTCAAACCCCTAAGACTTTAGTGAATCCATACTTACAGTTTCCCTGCAGAAACCTCCCTGACACTCTGCCAACATTTTATCAATGAGCAAAAAAACACATCTTCCAAAAGAAAGATAACTACTTGCAGAAAAGACACAGCCAACCATCTCCAATGTCCATTCTTCCCTTCCTCCTTAGCAACAGGTCCAAGGCTCTGGCCTTTAGTTGGCACAGGCTGTCTTATCCCCTTGCAGCTAGGTATGGCCAGGGTTTCAGTTCCTGCCAACAAGAGAGGACAATGTCTGGTGAGTTCTTGTGAAGTGCACCTTCCCACCTGCTGTCTGCAATGCCCAAAGCTGGCTACGCTTCCAGGCACCATACTGACAGAAGGTGCTGGGCCTCACCTAGGAGACAGTGGGGCATAAGCTCCGCCTGCTCAGTTCCAGACCCCTATACATGAAAGGCAAATAAATGCCTATCTTAACCAAGTCTCTTTTCCTTCAGTTTATACTCAGCTAAATGTTGATCCTAATAATTTTACCATTCCCCGCTTATATCCAATGGTGGAGAATGTTACCATCCTGGTATACTGAGAGCTGGGGGTACGGAAGTATGCTGTTTTAGATTTCAGCTCTAAAATCTAAAAGACCCATTTTCTTTTTCCATAAAGAGACCTTTAAATAAAGCATTCTTAAATTTACCCAGGGCTCCAGGTTCAGGTGAGTACAGTCTCAGAAGACCTTATAAACATAACAAGATTCATTTTGTTGCAGAGTTATTTTATAAAACAATTTATCTTAAATATAATAAACATTTATGATCATAAGAAAGCTAACCAATCCTATTTCTAGGCCTGCCTGAGTAGCAAGCTCCAAAAGCCTTAATATACAAAATTCATGTTCATGGTTTCAAACATTTAATGGATTTGGCTTATGTCTTCAGTACAGACAAATCTAGCTTATGATGTAAAGATTACCCCTGTTTTTATTCATGAAAGTTAGACCATTAACTTAGGTTTATAATCTAAGCCACAGGTTGCTAGTTGCCATGACAAACACTGGTACAATCTTTAACAGTTTACAAAACAGCCAGCCTGTGGGTATGCAACACTGGTCAGATCCTGTGATGTCCAGTTCCAAACAAGTGGCATAATGAGTACTGCCCTGGAAATTGATCACTGCTCACTTAATTCTGTTTTAAATGAATCCATCCTAGTACAACTTAGAACTCTCTTTGCTGTTAAGGTGTCTGTACTCCAGGCACCCTCAGAGCTTCAGGGCTGGGGCACATGAGGAAACTTAGCCCAACAGTCAAGTCCCCAGTGCAAAAGGCCTGTGTTTCCCAGATTGGAAACTAATGGAAATTAGCTTTAAAATGTGGATGCTTCTTCTTTTTTTCTTTTCCTTTTTTTTTTTTTTTTGGTGTGTGTGTTTATAGCAGCTTTATTTGGTTTTTTTAAAGAGTTTATTATTTTTAGAACGTGGGGAAGGGAGAGAGGCAAAGGAGAGAGACATCAAAGTATGGTTGTCTTTTACCTGCCTCCAGCTATGGACCTATCTGGAGACCTGGATTGCAAACTGGTTACGTGCCCTGACTGGGAATAGAACCACCAACCTTTGGGTTTGCAGGCCAGTGCCTTATCCACTGTGCCACCAGCCAGGGTACAGCTTTGTTATTTTTTTTAGTTTGAATTTTTTTTTAAATTTTATTGTTGTTGTATTATATCCATCCCCTTTTTGCTCACCTCTGTCCCCCTCCCCACCCACCCATTCCCCCCAAAGTCAATCCCACCTGTTGTCCATGTCCATGGTTCCTTTATAATAAGTTCTTGTCTAAGCTGCTCCCCTTCCTTGCCTCTGCCTCCCCCCTCCCCCCAACCGCTTTCCCCCTGACCACTGAAGGCCTATTCACTGTATTCATATATTTGGTTCTGTTTTG
>PVIW01011983.1:0-34497 GCA_004026585.1 Noctilio leporinus | reverse complement strand
AACGTACCTAGGAATAAACTTAATCAAGGAGGTAAAAGACCTGTACTCAGAAAACTACAGAACATTGAAGAAAGGAATAAGGAAGATACAAATAAATGAAATCATATACCATGTTCATGGATGGGAAGAATTAACATCATTAAAATGTCCATACTACCCAAAGCAATCTACAGATTCAATGCAATCCCAATTAAAATACCAATGACAGACTTCACAGAAATAGAAAAAATACTTCAAAATTTTATATGGAGCCAAAACCACCCATGAACAGCCATCTCAAGCAATCTTGAGAAAGAAGAACAAGGTAGGAGGAATCACAATCCCGGACTTCAAACAATACTACAAGGCTACTGTCATCAAAACAGCATGGTACTGGCATAAGAATAGACATATAGATCAATGGAATAGAATAGAGAGCCCAGAAATTATCCCAGGGCTCTATGGTCAATTAATATTTGACAACGGGGGAAGGAACATCAAATGGAGTAAAAACAGTCTCTTCAACAAACAGTGTTGGGAGAACTGGACAGCAACACACAAAAAGATAAAACTAGACCACCAACTTACACCATACACCAGAATAAACTCAAGATGGATAAAGGATTTAAATATAAGCAGTGCCACCATAAAGGTCCTAGAGAAAAATATAGGCAGTAAACTTTTGGATATCCTACGCAGAAATATGTTTACTGATACTTCACCAAGGGCAAAGGAAACAGAAGAACGAATCAACAAATGGGACTATATCAAATTGAAAAGTTTCTTTTCAGCTAAAGAAAATATCAGCAAAATTCAAAGGGAACCCAATGTATGGGAAAACATAATTGCCAATGATACCTCAGACAAGGGTTTGGTCTCAAAAATATATGAAGAACTTATGCAACTCAACACCAGGGAAACAGACAGCCCAATTAAAAATGGGCAAGGAACTGAACAGACAACTCTCTGAGGATGACATACAAAGGGCCCAAAGGCACATGAAAGAATGCTCAACATCACTAGCCATCAGAGAGATGCAAATTAAAACCACAATACGATACCACCACACACCTGTCAGAATGGCAATCATCAACAAATCAATAAACAACAAGTGTTGGCGAGGATGTGGGGCAAAGGGAACCCTGGTGCACTGTTGATGGGAATGCAGGCTGGTGCAGCCACTATGGAAAACAATATGGCATCTCCTTAGAAAACTAAAAATTGAACTGCCTTTTGATCCAGCAATTCCACAACTAGGACTATACCCAAAGAATCCTGGAACACCAATTCAGAAGAACCTATGTACCCCTATGTTCATAACAGTACTATTTACAATAGCCAAGTGCTGGAAACAGCCTATGTGCCCATCAGTACATGATTGGATCCAAAAACTTTGGCACATTTACATAATGGAATTCTACATAGGAGAATGAAAGAACTAACATTTGCAACAGCATGGATGGGACTTGAAAGTATTATGCTTAGTGAAATAAATCAGTCAGTGAAAGACAAATACCATATGATCTCACCCATTTCAGGAGAATAATGAACAAAACAAATAAGCGAAACAGAACCAGATACATGAATACAATGACTAGATCTTCAGTGGGCAGAGGGGAGCGGGGAAAGGACAGAATGAGATGAAGAAGGTGAGAAGTTTAGTCAAGGATCTAGCATGGAAGAACCATGGACATGGACAACATGTGGATTGACTTTGTGAAGGAGTGTGTTGACGGCAAAGGGGACAGAGGGAAGGAAAAAGGGAATGCATGTAATAAAATAATAAAATTAAATTAAATTAAAAGAGATAACTAATTTTAGCAATGGTAGTATGTCCAGTATTCAGGTACAAATATCATGGCATCAAGAATGAAGAAGGTAAAAATATATAGCAAAGGGGTACATATGTTAATTTTGTTCTTAACCATTTAAGTTTGGATGAGATTTAATTACAGAATTTTCTTTTTTATTGAGGTATAATTGACATACAATACTGCTTTGATTTCAGGTGTACAACATAATGATTTGATATTTGTATACATTATGAAATGAACAACTCAAATATAACTAGCATCTTTCATCAAACTTAGTTACAATTTTTTCTTGTGATGAATATTATTAACACACTCTCAACAACTTTAAAATGTACAATGCTTTATTAGTTAACTATAGTCACCACAATGTGTAAGACATCCTAAGGATGTTACAATTTTTAAGAGAAATAAGAGGCTGGAAAAATTCTCATGGCATGGCCACCAGCTGCTTGAACATATATTTACTGTACATCAGACACTGTGTGAGTCCTTAGGTTACAAAGATAATGCAGACAGGGATCCTATTTTTAGCAGGGAAGAGAAAAAAGTGCCAGGTGACAGAGTAGAAGATAACAGTTCCACAAGAGTTTACACAGCACGCTCAGGGGGATTCCCAGGACTGACCATACCAATGGCTGGATTTGAGGAGAGTTTTATAAGGGGAGAGACAACACAAGCAAAAACATGAAGCCAGGAGAGTGTGCATCATATATAGGAGCAGGCACACTAGTACACCCCTATTTATAGGGAATACATTTCAAGACCCCCAATGGATGACTGAAACTGTGGATAGTACCAAACTCTGTATAAACTGTTTTTTCCTATATACATGCACCTATGATAAAATTTAATTTATAAGTTGGGTGCTAATAATAATGGATAGAGAATAATAACAATATACTGTAAACAAGTTATGTGAAGGTGCTTTCTGTCTCAAAATATCTAAAATTTTTTACTTAATTTCTTCAGACCATGGATCACTGAACTAACCAAATCTGCAGAAAGTGAAACCCCAAATAAAGGGGACTACTGTCACTTGTATTAACTATCTGAGAAGCAATTCTCCTAATAGATGAGTAGGCCATGCCCACAGAATATGAGAACATAATGTGGCCATAGGCTAGAAGACAGTGTTAGTGATCCAGGGCCATGGAAGGAAGTGCATATAACCCAGGCCTTCTCCCACACATATTCCCACAAACTGGCATCCCTTTGGAATGGTCCATTGGCCTGGCTGTGGGGCCAGAAGTAGAATGATGTGGTGGAAAGTGGAGATAGAAAGGAACTGAAGAACAATGAAAAGGCAACAACCGAAGAGAGGAGAGCCAGGTGGAGGAATGAAGAGTAAACAGCCACTTTATTCTCCAAAATCTATGTAATGCCCCATAATGCCCTAAGGGGCAGCATGCAGCCCAGCAAAGGAGTTGTAGATGAGGAAGACACACTGCTCTTCCATTGACATAAGAGACAGCAGACTATACATATCAGCACACAGATTTCCTCTTAAAGAGGAAAAAATCTACAGAACCCTTATTGGTATTTGAAAAGATGTTTGCCTAAGCACATATTAAAAATAAGTCTCTTGATAATATACACACACATTATGATACAGTTTTTCACTTATCTAAATGGCAAACAACACAACATGGTTCCAGTGAAGGTAAAGCAGACACTGTCACAAGCTGAATACTAGTACAGATTGGCAAAGCCTCTACAGAGGGGGACTTGTAGTTCTTAAAAGGCATAGACCCTTGTCCTGCCTTAGGTGGCTCAGTGGATTGAGCACTGGCCTGCAAACCAAAGGGTCACTGGTTTGTTCCCCAATCAGAGCATATGCCTGAGTTGTTGGCCAGGTCCCCAGTTGGGGGTGTGCAAGAGGCAACTACATACCGATGTTTTGCTCCCTCTCTTTCGCCCTCCCTTCCACCTCTTTATAAATAAATAAATAAATCTTTAAAATGCACAGACCCTCTTAGCCAGTAATTCCACTGCTAGGAATACATCCTCTGTTTGTTCTTACACATGTGCACAATGACAATTACTTCACAGTAGTATTGGATGTGATACCAAAAATTGGAACCAACTGAAGTATCCATCAAGAAGGGAATGGTTAAATAAATTATGACACACTGACATAATGCAATGTGACAAAAAGGGAATAGAGAACACTGTGTACAGTGTGCATGTGATCAATTGGCAAAATTTTAGTAAAATAAACAACATACCACCAAAGTGTTGTATTTTGAAATAAATTTACTCTTACATGTAAATACATAAACATAGTCATTATTTTTTAATTGTTAAAAAAAAGTTTCAATTTGCTGCAATAATAGACTCAATTCAATTTTGAAATCTTGAGCACTCTTTAATGAACTTTTCTTTATCCATGGATATTATCATGTTTTCAATCTTATCTCTAACAGCCTCTTTATTGGAATGAGGTTGTTTATTAACTCCTCTCTCACAAATGCAGCATACATAATAGTCTAAAGGATTTGCATCTGGTGAATTGGGTGGTCAGATTTCCTTTGACCAGAATTCAGGAACATTGGCACTGAGAAATTCTTGCCCTGTTTTGGCATTATATGCTGATACACCATCTTCTTGGAAGATAAAATGATGTCAATCTGTAAATTGCTTCATCCACAGTACAACTACTTCTCTCAAAACGTCAAGGTAAACACCAGCAGTCACCTTCAAGCCTTGTGGAAACAAATACAAGGTCATAATATCTCCTTCATTGCTGACAACACCTAACACCATCACTGCAGCAGGAAATTTTGTTTTCATGACAACTGGGACTTCATTTAGATTCTCACAGAGCTACCTGTTGTGTCTTCTGTTGACTATTTGGTCCTTCTGAGAATTCTTTTCATCAGAGAAGAAAATCAAAGGATTTTTTCTTTGGGATTTTTCAATTTTGTTAGCAGTTTTCTTATCTTTTTTTGTCTGCTGTATCATAAACTGGCCTCTTCTAAGAACATACGATCTGTGCCTGATACCTTCAGCAATAATCTTGCAAACTGCTGCATCCAACATTTGCAGTTCTCTAGCTATGGAGTACATTGACTTTCCTGGATCTTCATTGATGATCTCCTGGATTCTGTGTACAATATCTGGACTTGTGTGATCCTTGTGTACCTTATGTGTTTTCCTTGGTGGTGTTGTGACATCAGCATCAGCATCATACACCTTCTTCACATGGTAAACTGTACATAAATGGATGTTATTGAAGTCCACAATTTCCTTAGCATTTGGCCCTGCACACAGTCCAGAAATTATGGTTGCTCTAACATCACATTCCTTTGACATGATGGTTACTCTCAGAATTTAATATTTTATATCTGAAACAATGATGTTAAATCATAACCTTAGAAACATAGTTTTTCAAAATTAATAAGAAGCACATGAAATAAGGATAAGCAAAGTTACTGCCAATGCATCATGTGTACCCTGTATTTTCGTAATGGTATAATTCCCATTATTTCATGAAAAAGAAGTACAAAACTATGTGTACAATGTATAATAGTTGATGGTTTTTGAAGACATATATTTTGCTTATGCATAAATGATCTTTGTAACTTGGATCCATGAAAAATTGTGTGACTAGAAGACCAAATATTATCTATTTTTAAACTATAAATGAATATAAACCCTGGCTGATGACACAGTGGATAAGGCACTGGCCTGCAAACTCAAAGGTCACTGGTTCGATTCCCCAGCCAGGGCACATAACCAAGTTGTAAGCCAGGTCTCCAGCCAGGTCCGTGGCTGGAGGCAGGTGAAAGGCAACCATACATTAATGTCTCTCTCCCTCTCTGCCTTTCTCCCTTCCCCTGTCTTTAAAAAATAATAAATAAATAATTTTTAAATAAATGAATATAAAGAAGAATTCAGGGTGGATAATGCCGCTTTTGGTTCAAAGGATTCCCCCGTCCCCCACTTCTCACTCCTGACCCTTGTCCAGCCTTTCTCTCTTTCTCAGTTTATAAATTTTCACATTTACCTCACTCCTGTCAGGCTGATTTCTAACACTTCTCATTCTTACAAGCTTTTGCAATCCAGATTGGAGTTTCTAACTTGAATAAGAAGTTGGAAACATTGGAGTAACCACCCTACAGAAAAATTCATATGTGCACAAAGTTCCATGTATACAGTATTCCTATAAACAGGATAAATTAAACAATCTAAATGTCCAACAATAGGTATCAAACTATACTATAAGTCAATAGTAATCAAAATAGCATGGTACTGGCATAAAAACAAACATATAAATCAATGGAACAGAATAGAGAGGCCAGAAATAAGTCTTTGTCTTATTACTATATGACAAAATAGACAAGAATATACAATGGGGTAAAGACAGTTTATTCAATAAATGGTGCTGGAAAAACTGGGACACATACATGCAACAAATAAAACTTGCACACCATGTACAAGAATAAACTCCAATTAAAGACTTAAATGTAATCTTGAAATTTAAAAATCCTAGACAGAAAAAAAACAACATAGGCAGTAAAATTTCTCTTAGCAATACGTTCTCTGATATATCTATCTTGGGCAAAGGAAAAGAAAGAAAAAAATAAACAAATGGTACCCAGCAAACTAAAGTTTTTGCTCAGCAAAAGAAACCATCAGTAAATGAAAAGACAATCTACCAAATGGGAGAACCAAATTCCAGCTAAGATGAAAGAATTGGTAGACATACTTTGCCTCCTCACAGAACCATAAGAAGTGTCACAACTAACCTCAAAACCAAAAACAACCAGAATTGCCAGAATATTGAACTGTATGGAAGTCCAATAATCACGTATTTAAAGAAATATTCATCCAGATGGGTAGGAAGGGTGAAAACAGGGAGCCAGAGTAGAGAGAATGCAGTGGGGAAGCAATGAGGTGGCAGCAACAAGGGGGCAGCATTGGCCAGCAGAATAGGTGGTTCCACATTCATGTGTGGTGTATGAAAGCTGGGAGAGCCACCTGGGGAGAAATCCCAGCCCCAGGATAGACCACCAAGCCCAGGGTTCCAGCATCAGGAAAATAAAGCCTCATAGTTTCTGGCTGTGAAAACCAGGGGGGATTGGGATGGTGGAAAAAACTGCCCATCATTCAGGTGTCTGTTTAGAAGGGTCCCACAATTTTAGAACACATGCAAACCCACCCAAATCTGGGCAACACCACCAAGCCAACCTCTGGAGAAGTGCCAGCTACATACAGGAAGTGCATAAAGTGACTGGAAATGGAGTGAGTGACAAGCAAGCAGCATTGTTCCCTCTCTGACCCTTCCCCCACCTGTAGCACCAAAAAAAAACATAAAATGGGTTGCCCCACCCTAATGAATACCTAAGGCTCTGTCCCTGACAACATAACAGGTGCACCAAGACAAGGAGCAAAGCAGCACTACCTAATACACAGAAACAAATGCAGGGAGGCTGCCAAATTAAACAGACAAATAAATCTGGCTCAAATGAAAGAATAGATCAAAACTCCAGAAAAAGAACTAAGTTAAACAGAGATAGCCAATCTATCAGATGCAGAGTTCAAAACACTGGTGATAAGGATGCTCAGAAAACTCACTGAGTATGGCAAACACATAAGAAAAGATTGAAGGTTAGGCTAAGTGAAATGAATAAACATTCACAGGAAACCAATAATGATCAGAAGAAAGCCAGGGTTCAAATCAATGAATTGGAATATAAGGAAGAAATAATCAATCAGTACAAAATGAAGAAACAAGAATTTTTAAAAAACTAGGAGAGAATAAGAAAACTCTGAGACATCTCCAAAAGTGCCAACATCCAAATCATAGAGATGTCAGAAGGAGAAGAGTAAGAATTTAAAAACGTATTGAAAAAATTGTGAAAGAAAACTTTAATTTGATGAAAGAAACATATAAATTCAGTAAGCAAAGAGAGTCCCAAACAATTTAGACCCAAAGTGATCACACCAAGACACATCATAAAATTAAAATGCCAATGGTTAAAGGTAAAGAGAAAATCTTAAAAGCAGTATGAGAAAGGAAGGGAGTTACCTACAGAGAATTCCCATGACCATCAGCTGATTTCTCAAAAGAAACTTTGCAGGCTAGAAGGGATTGGCAAGAAATATTCAAAGTCATAAAAAAAAAAAAAAAGAGAGAGAGAGCGAGAGCGAGAGAGAGACCTACAGCCAAGATTGCTCTACCCAGCAAAGATATCATTTAGAATTCAAGGGCAGATAGAGAGCTTCCCAGTCAAGGAAAAGCTAAAGGAGTTTATCATCACCTAACTATTATTATATGAAATTTTAAAGGGACTTACTTAGGACAAAGATGATCAAAACTATGAACAATAAAATAGCAATAAATACACATCTATCAACAATTGAATCTATGAAGCAAACAAAAACAGAAACAGAATCATGGGAATAGAGAACATTTTGATGGGTGCCAGATGTGATGGAGTTGTAAGTGAATGGGTAAAGAGGTGAGGGGATAAATAAATACAAATAAGTAGTTACAAAATAGCCATGGGGATGTAAATTACAGTATCAGAAATGGAGTAGCTGAAGAACTTGCATGCATGACCCATGGACATGAAAAATGGTGTGGAGATTACCTGAAGGAGTGGAGGGTGCTGGGCAGATGGGGGTCAAAGGAGAAAATATTAGGACAACTGTAATAGCATAATCAATAAAATATAATTTTAAAAAAAAGAAATTGGCAAAGGTCCTGAATGGACACTTCTCTCAAGAAGACATACAGATGGCTAATAGGCATATGAAAAGATGCTCAATGTCACTAATTGTCAGAGAAATGTTTATTAAAACCACAATGAAGCCCTGGCTAGTGGCGTAGTGGATAAGGCACCGGCCTATGAACCCAAAGGTCACTGGTTTGATACCCCAGCCAGGGCACATAACAAGGTTGCAAGCCAGGTCTCCAGCCATATCTGTAGCTGAAGGCAGGTGAAGGGCAACCATACATTGATGTCTCTCTCCCTCTTGCCCCTCTCCCTTCCTCTCTCTCTAAAACCTCTCTCTAAAAATAATGAAATGAAATATTTTAATAAATTAATCAATTAAATACAATGAGATATCACCTCACACCTGTCATTACTGAATCAACAAACAAGTGTTTATAAGGATGTGAAGAAAAAGGAAACCTTGTGCACTGTTGGTGGGAATGCAGATTGATTCAGCCATTGGAAACAGTATGGAGGTTCCTCAAGAATTAAAAATGAGACTTCCTTATGACCCAGCAATTTCAGTTCTGAAGAAACCAAAAATATTATGCAAACCAAAAAATATATGCACACCCTATGTTTATTGCAGCATTATTTACAAAATATAGAAGCAACTCAAGTGCTCATCAATAGACAAGTGGATAAAAAGTTGCAGTACATATACATAATAAAATATTACCTGGCCATAAAAAAAGATTGAAATCTTACCAGTTATGGCAGCATGAGTCAATGTAGAGGGTATCATGCTAAGTGAAATAAATCAGGGAAAGACAAACACCATATGATTTCACTTTTATTTGGAATCTAAAGAACAAAATTAATGAACAAACAAAATAGAGACTCATAGATACAGAGGTCAGGCTGATGGTTGCTAGAGGGAGGGGATTTGGTGGAGGGGCTAGGTGAAAAAGGTGAATGGGTCAAGAAGTACAAATTGGTAGTTACAAAAATAGTCATGAGATGTAAAGTACAGTATAGGGAAGATAGTCAATAATATTGTAATAACTGTGTCCAGTGCCAGGTAGGTTAAATATCAGGGGACCACTTTGTAAACTATATGATTACCTAATCATTATGCTGTACACATGGAACTAATAAAAATAATACTGAATGTAAACTGTTATTGAAAAATAAAATTTAAATAAATAACCATCAGAGGGAAGGAAGTCAAACAAATTAGGTAATATCTGCAATGAAAAATAATATGCAGCAGTAACACAGATCACTTTCATATTTTAAAACTTCTTTAAGGTTTTTATATTTAAAAACATATTATATAAACTTTTAAAATATATAAATGTTAATATACATGTAAGTAGATATGAAATACTATTTGTACAGATACATATAAAACATTTCACATGTATAGATACAATAAATATTAGTTCTGTATGCCCACATTTTTTTTTTAAAAGATTTTATTCATCCCTCCTGGCTGGTGTGGCTCAGTGGATTGGTGCCAGCCTGCGAACCCAAAGGTTGCTGGTTCAATTCCCAGCCAGGGCACATAACCAGGTTGCAAGCCAGGTCTCCAGCCAGGTCCGTAGCTGGAGGCAGGTGAAAGACAACCATACATGGATGGAAAAAGATTTTATTCATTATCTTTTAGAGAAAGAAGGTCAAGGAGGGAGGAAGAAAGGGAGAGAAACATCCAAGTATGTTTGCCTTTCACCTGCCTCCTGCTACGGACCTGGCTGGAGACCTGACTTGCAACCTGGTTATGTACCCTGGCTGGGAATCGAACCAGCAACCTTTGGGTTCGCAGGCTGGTGCATATCCACTGAGCCACCAGTCAGGGCTTTTCTGTGTCCACATTTATATGTGCACATAGAGAAACAAACATATATAACATACACAAGTGAAATTTGTGAATATATTTAAAAAGTGTGGAAACATCTTCTGGGGATACATAGCAAGACTGGAATGAAAAAAGAAAATGCAGAACAGCATGAACTATTTATTCTATAAACATATTTTTAAAGTTTAACTACATAGGGATATGTGTGTGTATCTGTGTTGAAACATACATAGCATTTGCCTACTTAGTTGTTTTTATGTATACAATTTAGTTGCTTTGGGTACACTCACATTGTTTTGCAGCCATCATTCATATTCAGAAGTTTTACTTCTTACCAATTGAAGAATTCCTGATTCCACCCCCTCAGTCTTCGTCAAACACCATTCTACTCTCTGCCTCTACAACTCTGACTACTCTAGGTGACTTGTATAAGAGGGATCATGCAGCGTTTGTCCCTTGATGTTAGCCTTTTTTCACTTAGTCTCCTTGTGTAGGTTTTTAAACAATATTAATAACCTTGTACCCAACATGACAAATATTGGCCACTAGAGGGAACTAGAGATTGCTAAATGTTTCCAAGGTTTATCTGGGGGCAAAGACTCCTGTGCCTTGGGTTTGATGGAAACTGCCCTTACCTTTTCCTTAAGGGGCATTTTCTGGGAAAGAAAACTAAATCTGAATTTTCAGTGAGGTTGGGTTTGGTGGGAAGACTGCAACCCTCCTCTCCCGACTCATTTGAAGGGAGTGGATATTGGGGAGATGGGAGTCAGTTATCCTTTGGTATTCACAAATTCACTCAAGGTCATGTTGCATAGTGCTGATCCAGTGTAGAAAACTGAACTGGCATTTGAGTACAATTCAATGAGCTCTCTTCAATCCTTCATGCTCTGTCCACCTTCAAGGGGACAGATGTCCTGAGAAATATATGGAGCTGTTTATGTTTGCTCATTGATAGTGAAGAGAACTCTTGAGGTGTGGGGGAGGCAAGGAGGGAGGAGATAGGAGATGAGAGGCTTTGTTCTATATTTTTTTCAGGTGAGAGTATAGAAACACCCAAAATTCAACCTGACATCCATGCATGCCTGAGAACAAACCATAATTTCCTATTCTGTGAATTGTTCAGGAATCCACATGGTGAGTCAAAGTACTTTGTTATGTCAGGAATTTTACCACAAATTTTTGGGGGCTGATGATGTCTGAGTTTGTGCCCAAGTATTCCATCCATTTTTACACACACACACACACACACACACACACACACACACATATATATATATATATATATATATAATTTTGATGGAGGCATAAGTAAACACAGCTCACCTTCTCATACAGCAAAAATTACAACTAAACAACAAAATAACTATCAAACAATTGAGCTTTATGGAAGCCCAACAACCAAAAATTTAAAGAAGTCACATTAATTCAGATAGGTAGGAAGGGCTGAGATGCAGAGTGGCAGAGATGTAGAGATGTGAAGACATGGAAAGAGCTGTCCCACATCCACATGGGGTGGATAAAAATTTGGAGGGATATCTCAGGGACAATGGATCCCAGCCTCATACCAGGCCCTCAAGCCCAGGGTTACAGTGCCAAAAATATAACTACCGATAACTTTCGGCTGTAAAAACCAATGCAGGGAGGGGTGCCGGGACAGAAGAAACTGTGGGATTCTCAGGTGTCTACTCTTAAAGGGTACAAAATGAAGTTAACACTTACACAGAGTCACTCCCTCTGGGCTCCAGCACTTGGGCAGCAACTTGAAGAGTACCAGTGCCATACAGGGAGAAAATGAAGTGTCTGTCATCAGGGCAAGTGCTGGGGACAGATCCCTCCTGGACAAAACTCCAGAGTCCATTATCCCATTTCCAAGCCCTCTTCCACACAGAGCCACAAAGCAGTGATACCATATTGGAAACTCTATTAAACTAGTTGAATGGGTTGCCCCACCCAGGTGATTACAACTTAGAGGTATGCTTTTCTACAATAGGCCATACTACTAAGACACAAAGTCAAAGTAGCTCTATCTACTACATAGAAACAAACACAGGGAAGCGGCCAAAATGAAGAAAGAAAGAAAACTGGCCAAAATGAAAGAATAGAACAGAACTTCAGAAAAAGAGCTAAACAAAATAAAGGTGAACAATCTATCAGGTACGGAGTTCAAAACAGTGGTTTAAAAGATGCTTAAAGAACTTGTGCCCTGGCTGGTGGCACAGTGGATAAGGCACCAGCCTGTGAACCCAAAGGTTGCTGGTTTGATTTCCAGCCAGGGCAACATAACCAAGTTGCAAGCCAGGTCTCCAGCCAGGTCCACAGCTGGAGGCAGGTGAAAGGCAACCATACATGGATGTCTCTCTCCCTTCCCCTCTCACTGAAAATAATAAATTTTAAAATCTTTTTTAAAAAAGAATAAACAGTAAGTTAAATGAAGCAGAGGACTGAATCAGCAATTTGATAGACTGAGGGAAAAAAAAAAACACCCACTCATAGAAGCAAAAAGAATAAAAGAATTTTAAAAAATGAAGACACTCCCTGGCTGGTAGCACAGTGGATAAGGCACTGGCCTGTGAACCCAAAGGTCACTGGTTCAATTCCCAGCCAGGGCAACATGACCAGGTTGCAGTCCAGGTCTCCAGCCAGATCTGTAGCTGGAGGCAGATGAAAGGCAAACCATACATTGATATTTCTCTCCCTCTCTGCCTCTCTCCCTTCCCCTCTCTCTGAAAAAATAAATAAATAAAATCTTTTTAAAAAATTAAGATACTTTAAGGACCTCTGGGGCAACGTTAAGCATAACAACATCCATATCACAGGGATACCAGAAGAATAAGAGAATGAGTAAGAGACTGAGAACATATTTGAAGAAATAAGGACTGAAACTTTTCCTAACCTGGGAAAGGAAAAAGACACAATCCAGAAGCACAGAGAGTCCCAAACAAGATTAACCCAACCAGACCCATACCAGGACGCATTATAATGAAAATGCCAAAACTTAAAAACAAGGAGAGAATCTTAAAAGCAACAAAACATAGTTTGTTAATTACAAGAATCTCATATAAAAATGTCATCTGATTTCTCAAAAGAAACATTCAGGTCATAAAGGAAAGTCATAAAGTATTCAAAGTGATAAAAACAAGGACCTACAACCAAGGGTACATTACCCAGAAAGGTGATCATTTAAAACTGAAAGGGAAATAAAAATCTTCCCAGACAATAAAAGGCTAAAGGAGTTTGTTACCACCAAACAGTATTACAACAAATGTTAAAGAGCTTGCTAAACCCTTGCTGGTGTGGCTCAGTGGATTGAGCACAAGTCTGTGGACCAGAGAACTGCTGGTTTGATTCCCAAACAGGGCACATGCCTGGGTTGCAGGATAATCTGTTTCTCTCCCTGTTTCTCCCTCCCTTCCCCTCTCTCTAAAAATAAAATAAAATAAAATTTTAATTACAAATGTTTCTTTTTAAAAAGAGCCTGCTAAGAAGGAGAAGGACCCATGGACAAGGACAACATGTGGGATTAATTGTGTGTGGGGGGGGGGGGGGAGGGAGAAGGAGGAAAGGGAGAGCAGAGGGGGGAAATGGGATGAATGTAATACAACAACAACATTTTAAAAAGGAGGAGGAGGAGAAGAAGATGGAGAAAAAGGAGAGGAGGAGGAGGGGAAGCAGGAGGAGGAGAAGGAAGAAGCGAAAACAGAAGACCGTAGTTAAAAAATAAAGTGGCAATAAATATGTGCCTATCAATAATCACTTTAAATGTAAATAGCTTAAACACTCCAATCAAAAGACACAGGGTAACTGAATGAATGAGAAAACAAGACTATATACTTACATAATACTATCTTTGAGATAGTATATATATATATACTATCTCAAAACAAAACATACACACATACAAAAATAAAAGGATGGAAAAAGATATTACCTAAAAATAAAAGGAAAAGTTGGAATAGCAATACTTATATATGACAAAGTATACTTCAAAACCAAGGCTATAGTAAGAGACAAAAAGGGACACTACATAATGATTAAGGAAATGATCCAACAAGAGGATATAACTCTAGTAAATATTTATGCATATAACATAGATGCAACTAAGTATGCAAGGCAATTATTGATGGATATAAAGGGAAAGGTTGACAGAAATACAGTCACAGTAGAGGATTTTAACAACCCATTGACTTCAGTGGAAAGATCTTCCAGATAGAATATTAACAAGGAGATAGTGACCTTAAATGACACACTAGATCAAATGGATTTAATTGTTATCTTCAGAGCATTTCATGCCAGAGCATCAAAACATACATTTTTATCAAGTGCATATGGAATGTTTTTTAGAATAGACCCAATGTTAATACAAAAAACAAGTCTCAATAAATTTAAGAAAATTGAAATTATATCAAACATCTTTTCTGACCATAATGCTATGAAGCTAGAAATCAGAAATTAAAACTAAAAAATAACAAATACATGGTAATATATTAAACAATAAATGTATTGATAATGAGATTAAGAAATAAATCAAAAGATACTATGAAATAAATAAAAATGAGAACCAACATCCCAAAAGTAGGGAAAGCAGCCCTAAGAGGTAAATTCATAGCATTTTAGGCCTATCTCAAGAAATAAAATAAAACCTCAAATAAACAATATAACTTTACACTTAAAGGAACTAGAAAAAGAACAACAAACAAAGCCCAATGTGATAAGAAGGTAGGAAGTAATAAAGATCAGAGCAGAAATAAACTAAATAAAGTAAAAAAATCAATACAGAGATCAATGAATCCAAGAGCTTGTTCTTTGAAAAAATGAACAAGATTGACACACCTCTACCAGATGTATCAAGAAAAAAGAGGACCCAAATAAATAAAATCAGAAATAAAACAGAAGTAGCAACTGACACCAAAGAAATAAAAAAGATTATAAGAAATATTATGAACAACTATATGCCAACAAATGGAACCTGGACAAAATAGATAAATTCCTGGGAACACATAATGTTCCAAAACTAAATGAAGAAAAGTTAGGGGATCTGAATAGATAGATTACGACTAGTGAAATTGAAGCAGTAATAAAAACAAACAAACAAAACAACAAACAAAAAAACTCCCAACAAACAAAAGCTCTGGTCCAGATGGCTTCACAAGTGAAATTTATAAAACATTCCAAGGAAAACTAACACTTCTCTCAAACTTTCCAGAACAGTCAAAAGGAGGGAAGACTCCCAAGCTTATTTTATGAAATCAGCATTATCTTAATTCCAAACCCAGAGGAAGACACTACAAAGAAAAAAAAAATCATAGGCCAATACCCCTGGTGAACATACAGGCTAAAATCCTAAACAAAATATTAGCAAATCAAATACAGCAATGCATCAAAAATATCATACACCATGATCAAGTGAAATTTATTCTGGAAATACCAAGTTGGTACAACATCCACAAGTTAAATAAATATGATACACCACATAAACAAAGTGAAGGATAAAAACCACATAATTATATCAATAGATGCAGAAAATGCATTTGATAAAATCCAGCACCAATTTAAGACAAAAACTGTCAGCAAAGTGAATTATACTTCAGTGTAAAAAAGGACATATGACAAACCCGCTGCCGGCATCATATTCAATAGGCAAAAACTACAAGAGTTCCCCTTGGGAACAAGACAGGGATGTCCACTTTTACCACTCTTATACAATGTAGTACTGGAAGCCCCAGCCATAGAAATCACATAAGAAGAAATAAAAGACATCAAAATTGGAAAGAAAAGCTAAAATAGTCAACCCTAAAGATTACACCAAAGAACTACTGGAACTGATCAATCAATTCAATTAAGTAGCAGGATACAAATTTAATATCCAGAACTCAGTTGTATTTTTATGTGCCAACAACAAACAGAAAGAGACATTGAGAAAACAATCCCATTTACAATTGCTTTAAAAACAATAAAACAAGGGGACAGAGGGAAGGGAAAGGGGGATGGATGTAATAAAACAACAATAAAATTAAATTAAAAAAAAAAAAAAAACAATAAAACACTGAGCAAGGGCCCTGGATTTTGATTCTGCTCTAGGGATGGGCTGTGCCTATGAGGAAGAGGCTAAAATGGAAGGGGTTAGCTGATGGATTCATGGTAATCGTCCCCTGGCCGGAGGATGCCTTGTCTCACAGGTGTCACCCATACACAACAGACCTGACAGTGGGCAAGTGCCCCCAGCCAGCACAGTCTACCAGTTGCTCACCACAAGGGAGACAGAAGCCAGAGAGTATCTGGAAGTTTCATGCTTCTCCTCCCAAGGTCAGCCCCTCCTATCCCCTCACCTAGACCCCTAAAGTAGCCTGCCTGCTGGTCTAACCAGCCTGTAATCTTGTCCTTTGAACACATACATCTAGTCCTGTTGCTGGTACAGAAAAGACCCTCACAGGGTCCTCCTCCCTCTGCTGGAACATGTATGGACTGGATGCTGGCTATCTTCACTGTCTGCTCATACACTCTATATGCCCTGTCTTCACCCTGTGCCATTCTTCTTCTCTGTTCCCTTCAGTCCAGACCTCAGACATTCTGAATTACTTCCTTCTTTCCTTATGTACCAGGGCCTTTCATGCCTCTGGGCCTTTGCACACCCTCTACCCAAAAAATTCACCAGCACTCCTGGGCCCCAGACCAATTGGCAATCTGCTTAGCTTGCAGACCATGTCCTCCCAGAGGCAGTCTTCACTCCCCAGACAAGCTCTTGCAGTCTGAGCCCCCCTTGCTCCCCCAACCCCATTGCTCTGTGAGGCTCCAGTTGCATCTGAGACCAGGGGCTGGTTCATGGCTCTAAATGAATTTGCTACTGCAAAGCTGCTGTTCAGTGTGAGAACATGCGCTCATCCTATTGCAGCTGGGTCTGCGCTGGCAGTGGCATTTTGGAGAAGCACTGCCTCCTGAGATCTGGCTGAGGGCCATTGGTGAGCAAATGGATATGCGCCCCACCCCCCACCCCCACCCCCACCCCAAACACGCCCCACCAAATTAGAGATGTGGACAGTAGGAACAAGTTGGGGGGAAAAGAAAGCAGGAGCTTGCAGAGCCAGTTGTTCATTCCCAACTGAGCATCTTGACGGCCTCTGCCTCTTTGGGGGGCTCATCAGTCCCTCTTAGTGTGTGGTGGAGAGTGACCTCCGCTGGGCTTCAGAGTCACGCAGACCTGGCTTTGAACCTTGCTCTACCACTGCCTTGTTGAGTACTCTTGGGCTGGTCGTCCCCATCCCCCCACCCCCATCTAGGTCCCAATTTCCTAAAAATGGAGATAATGATAGGCTGTATTAGTGAGATCATTGATATGAATGAACAACAATAAAAATAGCTAACACTTATTAGCACTTACGATTTGCCAGGCACTCAATGCTTTACATTCATTAACTCATTGAATCCCCACAAGAAAGTTGTAAAGTAGTCAATGTTATTACTCCCCATTTTGCACATAAGAAAAGCTTAGCCTGCCCAGTGTCACAGCGCTAGCCTGCAGATGCTTTCCAGCTCTCCAGTCAGGTAGGGAGCGTTCTGTGAGTCAGAAACCAGGCCAGCGGAGCAGCTGAGCACCAAGATTCAGAGCATGGGTCTTAATCGCTTTTAGGTTAAGGATCTCTCTAGCAGTGTAGGTGAAACTTCCACCTTGTCTCAGAATCATGTTTTCAGAGGCATAAAATAAAATAGAATTACAAAGGAAGCCAATTACATTGAAATAGTTATACAACGCTCTTAAGAGATGGTGATCTCATTATATCACTACTTTAATAATGCATTAAATGACAAGATTAAGTAACAATTATGTGGGTTAGAAATTTTGAAGTGATGCTAAGCATCAGTCAATTTTTTGAGATATAACTGTAATGTGATATGAAAATATTTGTTATTTCTATGGGGAATAAAGTCACAAATACTGTTAAAGCCAAAAAAAACCAACAACCACAAAAAAAACAAACAATAAAACACTGAGGAATAAATTTAACCAAGAATGTAAAGAGCTATACTCAGAAAATTATAATACACTAAAGAAAAAAATTGAAGAAAATACACATAAGTGAAAGCATATTTCATGTTTGTGGATAGGAAGAATTAACATCATTAAAATATCTATACTACCCAAAGTAATGTATAGAATCAACACAATTTCTATTAAGATACCAATGCCATATTTCACATAACTAGAAAAAAATATTTTAAATATTTATATGGAACCACAAAAGGCCCCATATAGTGAGAACAATCTTGAGAAAGGAAAACAAAGTTGGAGGCATTATCCTATGCCTAATATCAAACTATACTGTAAGTCCAAAGTAATCAAAAAGGCATGATACTTGCATAAAAACAGACATGTAGATCAATGGAACGGTATTGAGAGCCCAGAAGTCAACTTACACCCCTATAGTCAGTTAATACTTGGCACAGGAGACAAAAACATACCTTGTGCTAAAGATAGTTTATTTAATATAAAATGTTAAAACTAGACAGATATGTGCAAAAAATAAAACTAGACCACCTTCTTATGCCATACAAAAAGTAAATTCAAAATAGATGAAAGACTTAAATGTTAGACTTGAAACCATAACTTCTAGGAGAAAACATAGGCAGTAAAATATTGGACATTTCTCATAGCAATATTTTTCTGAAATATCTCACCAGGCAATGGAAATAAAATAAAAAACTAAACCAATGGGACTACATCAAACTAAAAAGTTTTTGCATAGCAAAGGAAACCAACAACAAAATGAAAAGACAACTCACTGAGTGGAAGAATATATTCACCAATTAAACATCTGATGATTGGCTAATATTCAAATTTTATAAAGAACTTATAAAACTTTACTCCAAAAACAAACAACCCAATTAAAAAATTGGCCCTCGCTGGTGTGGCTCAGTGAATTGAGTACCAGCCTACAAACCAAAGGGTTACTGGTTCAGTTCTCAGTCAAGGCACATGCCTTGTTTGCAGGCCAGGTCACCAGTTAGGGACATTTGAGAGGCAACTATTTACACATCAGTGCTTCTCTCCCTCTCCTTCTCCCTTCCTCTCCCCCTCTCTAAAAATAAATAAGTAATATCTTTTTTAAAAGTTGGCAGAGTACTTGAATAGACACTTCTCCCTAGAGGATATGCAGATGGTCAGATAACAAATAGGCATAAGAAAAGATGTTCAACATCACTAATTGTCAGAGGAATGCAAATTAAAATCTCAATGAGTTAACACCTCACACCTGAATGGCTATCAAGAAATCAGCAGGGGGACAGAGGGGAGCAAAAAGGGGATGGATGTAATACAACAACAATAAAATTTAAAAAAAAAAGAAAGAAAGAAATCAACAAACAAGTGTTCACAAGGATATAAATATAATGAAGCCCTCGTGCACTGTTGGTGGAAATGCAGATTGATGCATCCATTTTGAAGAATAGTATAAATATTCCTTAAAAATTAAAAGTTGAAGTACTTTATGACCCAATGATTCCACTTCTGGGTATTTATCTGAATAAACCCCAAACACTAATTCAAAAGAGTATATGAAATTCTATTTTTATTGTAGCATTATTTACAATAGCCAAGATATGGAGGCAGCCCAAGTACCCAGCAATAAACAAGTGGATAAAAAAAACTGGTGGTGTATATATACAATGGAATACCACTGAGCCATAAAAAAAGAATAAAATCTTACCATTTGTGACAGCATGGAAGGACTTAAGAGGGTATTGTGCAAAGTGAAATAAGTCATTCAGGGAAAGAAAAATACCATATGGTTTCACTTATATGTGGAATTTAAAGAATAAGCTAAATGAAAAGACAAAATTGAAACAGGCTCATAGACCCAGAGAATGGACTAGTGGTTGCCACTAGTCCAAAGGGGAGGGGGGCATTGGGGGACCGGGAGAAAAGGTGAATGAATTAAGACATACAGATTGGTAGTTCCAAAATAGTTATGAGGATGTAATTTAAGTTAAGCATAAGGGATATATATATATATAGTCAATATGGTGCCAGTTTGGTTCTGGAAATATCAAGAAGAACACTATGTATAGTATGTGATTGTCTCACCACTAAGCTGTACATCTTAATTTAATATGAAACATTAAAAGCAAAAATATTAAAAATAAAAATAAACTTGAGATGTAAATATAAAATATATATTATTTATATCTGCATCAGCTAGATATATCAAGTACCTAAGAATAAGTCCAACAAACAATTTTAAGACTGCTATGCAGAAACTAAAATTTTACTGAAAGGAATCAAGGAACACCTGAATAAATGAACTGAAAGACTCAATGCCATAAAAATATCAACCCTGCCCTGTTAATGCATAGATTTACTTCAATCCCAATTTAAATCCCAACAAGCAAATTCTAAAATCTATGTGGAAATGAAAAAGACCAATAATAGTCAAGATCCTCCTAAAGAATAAAAAGAAGAGTCTATTTGCTCTATCCAATATCAAACCTTAAAATAATACTAAATTAATTAAAGCAGCAGAGTGGAGTTTGAGGATAGATAAATAGATTACTGGATTGGGATAAAGTCTTCTTCAGGAGACCTGGATATACATATATATGTATATATATATATACACTTAATTTTTGACAAGGTAAAATTAAAAAGAAATGGAGGAAAAGACAATCTTTAAAATATATGCGGTTGGGACAATTGAGCATCCACAAGAAAAATATGGAATTAGACCCCTACTTTACACCATACACAAAATTCAGTTCAAGGTGAGTTAAATGTGAAAAGCAAAATAATAATAATAATAATAATAAAGCTTTTAGATGGTATCATAGGCAACTACCTCCTTAACCCTCAGATAATAACAATTTTAAGACTATTTCTTAAGCTGATTTCTTAAGACTCCTTTTTTTACTGCACTAGAAAAATAATTCTATTCATCAGAAAACACCATTATAGGAATGAAAAGGGAAGTCACAGAGTAGGAGAAAATATTTGGAGCACTTGAAACTGACAGAGTTAAAATTACATAAAGAATGCCTATAAATAATAAGATAGACCAAAAATTCCATAGGAAAAAGCAATGGAAAAGAAAGCCCTGAATATATGCTTCACAAAAGGAAATCCAAATACAAACAGATATATGAAAGATACCAAACCCTATTAGTAATTAAGAAAATGTGATTTAATACAATGTTCATATTAGCCAAAAATGAAGGATCCTATGTCCACAAACTAAATAAGTAAAATGAAGTATAGTCATGAAAAAGAATACTATACAAACAATACAAATAAATGCTGTAGCTACAAGACAATAATATGGATGAAAACATGTTGAATAAAAAATACAGATTATTCCATCAGGGTCTATTACTAGAAATTTCAAAAATGGGCCAAAAAACTATATATTTAAACATTCATGCTTACTTGATTAAGCTATAACTAGAAGAAAAGAAAGTGTTACAATATGAGTTAGAAGAGTGTTATCCAGGGAGCAGTTATTAGGAAAGTGAATGCAGGTGTTTTCTGGACAATATTCTCTTATGTTATCTAGTGGTGATTATATAAAAGTTTCACTTCTGCACGTGTTAGATTTCACATTAAAAAATATTTTTTAAACAAAATAATGAATCTATTAATATTTTTGTGCCTATCTCCTGGTATGATATGCAAGAGTATCTTTAGGATATATACAATGAATGGAATTGCTGGATCATAGGAAATGCAGAGTTCATACTTCCAAGGTGGTACCCAATTATTTATTTTCCCAAGTGATTATACCAATTTATACCCCACCAGCATTGTTGAATTTCTCTCAACAAATCACATCTTCACCAACACTTTATATTAGACTCTTTTATTTCTGCTGTTTCAGGAAGTATAGAATTGTATCTCACTATCATCTAAATTTGTAATTTATTAATTACAAGTATACCAGGTGATTTTTCCTTGTATTTCATCACCTTTATTTATTCAATCTTTTCATGTGGCTGGGACTTTTTTGAGTTGTGTAAGAAAACCTTTCCTATGCTGAGGTTAGACAATCTATAATTTTTTGAAAAGTGTTTCAGTTTTACAGTTTTCACCTTTACTTCATTCATCTAGAATTAAGTTCAAGTAGTCTGTAAGAGAGGAACTTAACCTTATTCTTTTCTCTATGGATACACTATTGGTCCAATACCATTTATTGAATAATCCATACTTTACCCAGGGAGCTGTCCTATATCAAGTTTCCATACATTGGTGTGTCTGTTTCTGAACTCTGCACTGTTACATTGGTCTAGTTGCCTATATTTGTGCCAATATCACACTGATTAACTACTATAATTTTATGATAAGTCTTGTTACATGATAGATCAAGTTATCCAATATTGTGGGTTATTTTGGGGGAGGAGTATCTTGATTATTTCTATCTTTTAATATAGAATTTCTGTGGCTAATGGGTAGCCCTTGTTAAACGATTCTGGATTCTTTTACAAGTAACATGTATGTCTTCTAGAAAAACAAATAATATCTAACTTGAAACTCTCTTCTAGGTGCTTTACTTGCTTTAGTTGACTGGATCCTCACAATAGCCCTTTGAGTCACTGATACAACCAGGGCAGAGTAATGGAGACAACGTCTGTGGAAGAATTAAAAACAATATGAACACTTACGAAGAGTGTTCTGCTTTTTATTATCATCATGGCCCAGCAACTCTAAACAAGATCAAGGAAAATATACTCCTCTGGGGAAACAAAAAATCTTTTATTGAGCAAAGTATCAACAATGACTATGATTGCTGATGAATTTTAATTATGTGTATAGATAAGCTTAAAATGGGCATATTTTTATCACTTACCCTTCTTAAACATCATGTTGTACATGGAAGTTGTTTCAGATAACTCTCATATAGTTGGCTCGCAACCTATGTGGACTCAGCCTCAGGCTGTTTCCTAAATGGGAGTTCCTAGACTCAGAGAGGTTTGAGCTCACTTTGCTTCAGGCACAATTGTGTCTTCAACCCCTGGGGTAGATTCCAAATAAACCATAGTAATGCAGTGCTTACAAAGGCAAAAAAGTAAAACTTGAATTACATTAGTTATGTTGTTGTATAGTATGTGAATACCATGTAGTTTTCATTTGTGTTTAAAATTCAAGACAATGAAACAGATGGAAAACTTTAAAGTGACTTATTTTAGTTTGTAAAGTTCACAATTGAGTTTAAATATGAAAAATTGTACTAATGTTTAATTGTACTAATTTAAAATTGAGGTGACTCCTAAAAAAAATAGCTTAAGATGGCAGCCTAGCTAAACACGGCTTGCCTCTTCATATAACCACATTAATTTTACAACTAAATTATAGAACAACCATCAATTTACAGCCAGAAATTGAGTTGAGTGGAGCTCTTGAAACCATGGATTAAAAAAGAAACTACATCCATCTGGACTGATAGAAGTGGCAGAGATGCTGACATGCAGAACAGGTTGGTCCCACACCCAGATGTAGTGGATAAAAAGTGAGAGAGGTATGTCAAGAATGAGGGATCTCAGCCCTGCTCCAGGCCCTTCCAACCAAGGTTTCAGGGGTGGGAAGATAAATCCCCATAGCTTCTGGCTCTAAAAACCAGTGGAAATTGAGTCAATGGGAGAAACTGATGGCTTTCCAGGAAGTTCTTCCTAAAGGGCCCACACATGGACTTACCCAGACTTACTCCCATCCCACTGAACTCCAGCACAGGGCTAGCAGCTTGAAAGGTACCAGCAACATATGAGGAGGAACTGAGGTTTATGGCACTGGGGCAAGACCTGAGGAACAGCTTTATCCAAGACATAACTGCTGACAGAGGCCACTTCTCCGCTTCTGAGCCCTACCCCAGAGAGCCACAGAGTCACAGAGCCTTGGTGGTATGGAGAATTCCATTTCAGAAATTCCATCAACTTGGCTCACACTGTTTGCCTACCTAGATGAGTCCCTGAGACCCTACCCCACCCAACGTACTGATCCACCCAAGCCGTTTTAACAGTTGCTTATCCATATGAATAACTTGTCTTGTCACAGGCTTCTGATCTTCTTAAATCCTCTCAAACAAGCCCTAGCTGGCATCTGAGAGTCTACATACCTTGCTAAGTGGCCCCAGGCCCAACACTAACAGCAGCTGGCCTTGGTTAACAGCCTGGCCTCACTAGGGCCCATCAAGGTCCAGCACAAGAAGCATCCAGCTACAAATTGCTTTATAGCTTATGCCAAGTGGCCCCAGGCAGAACACAAGCAGGCACCAGAGCCTGGCTGAAATAAGCCCTGCTCTGTGGAGTGGGCCCTTGCACAGCTGATCCCCCACAGAGGGTGAAGGTTAGTGGACAATTTTTATTGCCAACTGGCCTGAGTAAATCTCTCCCATTGACCTGTCAATAGCAATCAAGGCTCAACTATAAGAGGAGGGTGTACTCAGCCCACACAGAGGGCACACCCCAAATACCCAGCTTGGGTGATAGGATAAGCTGTGTTACTGGATCCCACAGGACACCTACTACCATTAGACCATGCTACCAAGACAGAATCATAGCAACTATACCTAATACATAGAAATAAACATAGAACAGCTGCCAAAATGAGGAGATAATAAAACATGGCCCAAATGAAAGAATAGATCAAAACTCCAGGAAAAGAGCTAAACAAAATAGACAAGCAATCTTTCAGATGCAGAACTCAAACCACTGCTAATAAGCATGCTCAGAAAACTTAGTGAGTACCTTAACAGCATCAAAAAGATCTGGTCAGAAGTGAAGGATACACTAATTGAAATGAAGAATTTACAGGAAAACAAAAATACAGTGGAAAAGCCAAGAATCAAATCAGTGATTTGGAACATAAAAGCATAAAGAAGGGGTAAAACAAACAAACAAACAACAAAAACAAACAAACAAACAAACAGAACAGCAAAAAGAAAAAAAGAATCTAAAAAATAAAAGGATAGAAGGCCAGAGGTGGAAGATGAGAGATACTCCAAGAGCGGGGGCATAGGAGCTCACTGGCCCCTGTAGCATGAAAGTGGAAACTGCACTGCCAGGCCACTGGGGAGACAGCAGCTCAAAGTCCCAGCTGAAAGGGAGCCCCTCTCCCACAAAGGCCCCCACAGAAGCTGAGGTGATGAAACTATGAAAGAAGGGAGCTTACCACCGGCACAACTTAGTGGCATACCACTGCAGCCAGCAGAAACCTCCTCAAGGAACCGGCAAGGGAGGGGTAGCCATTGCCTGCACAAACAGTGCACTGCAGCACTCCCCACAGAACCAGCATATGAAGGGAGGGCCCCGAAACACTGGCAGTGTGGAAACCCAGTTAGGCTACTGGAAATTCAGCCTACCAGGGCCATGGCTCCCAGAACAAGCCCTGACTGTAACAGACTCAAGGCAATATGCCCTGCCACTCCAAGGTGCTGAAGCCTAATTGTAGACTGCAGGGACTTACTTGATCAAGGAAAAGAGGCAAACACAGGAAATGGATCGCTGCTAACCTCAGGCACCTGAGTTACTATGAGAACTACATGAATTATTAATCCCTAATTATTTTAGGAGAGGCTCAATAACAGTATATAAGACATGGTAGAAGGAGTGTCTCTTAATCAACCAGCTGGAGTGAAAAACTCATCAAGGAGCAACACATAAACCAAAGCCAAAATACAACCAGACAGCCCATATTAATGACATTAAGGTCACCCCAAGAGCAAAAAGTTGAGGAAATCTAGGAGACGGCACCACTGAACTCCACAAATCTCCTACCATAGAAGGGTGCTCCACAAAGGCAGGGAAGCAAAGCAGATTAATCCAAGATGAGGGGAGAATCTTAAAAGCATCAAGAGAGAAACAGCTAATAAGATGTAAGGGGGTTACAATAAGATTACCAAATGATTTCTCAACAGAAACAATACAGGCCAGAAGGGAATGGCAAAAAATACTCCAAGTAATGAAAATCAAAGGCCTTCAACCAAGAATATTCTACCCAGCAAGGCTCTCATTCAAAATGAAAGGTGAAATAAGGAGTTTTCCAGACAAAAGAAGGCTAAAAGAATACACTGCCACTAAACTAGAATTGCAAGGGATACTAAAAGGCCTGCTTTTAAAAGATGAAGAAACAAATATAGGGAGAGGAATACAGCAACAAAAAGGAAAGATGTCAATGAAAAAGTGCCTCTCAATAATAACCTTAAATGCAAATGGATTAAATGCACCAATAAAAAGACATAGGGTAGCTGAATGGATAAGAAAATATGACCCACATATATGCTGTCTACAAGAGACCCACCTCAGAATGAAAGATCAACACAACCTAAAAATGAAGGGATGGAAAAATATATTTCAAACAAATGAACATGAAAAAAATGACAGGGTAAAACATTTTACAATGAAAGCCATAAAAAGAGACAAAGAAGGACATATCATAATACGTAAGGAAACAATCCATCATGAAGATATAACCTTTGTAAACATATACTATATGCACCCAACATAGGAGCACTCAAATATGTAAGGAAAATCTTGGAGGACTTCAAGAAGGATATAGATAGCAACACACTAATAGTAGGGGATTTTAATACCCCACTATCAACAATAGACATATCTTCCAAGCAAAAAAACACAAGGATACTGTGGCATTGAACAACACTAAATGAAATTAACTTAACTGACACATACAGAACATTACGTCCCAAAGAAGGGAAATACGCATTCTTTTCTAATGTGCATGGAACATTCTTAAATATAGACCACATGGTTGGACATAAGACAAGCCTTCACAAATTCAAGAAAATTGAATGATATCAAGCATTTTCTCAGATCACAATGGCTTGAAACTAGAAACCAACCTCGAGGGGAAAATCCAAAAGCAATATAATTCATGGAGGCTGAATAACATGCCATTAAATAATGAATGAGTTAACAATGAGATCAAAGAAGAAATCAAAAAGTTTCTGGAAATAAATGATAATGAATTCACAACAGCCCAAAACCTATGGGACACAGCAAAGGCAGTCCTCAGGGAGACATTCATAGCAATACAGGCCTACCTAAAAATGTTAGAAAAAACTCATACAAACAACCTAACCCTAAAGCTTCAAGAACTAGAAGGGCAACAACAAACAAAGCCCAGAGCAAATAGAAGGAAACCATCAAGATCAGAGCAGAATTAAATAACTTAGAGACTAAAAGCACAGCTCAAAGGATCAATAAATCCAGGAGCTGGTTCTTTGAAAATATAAACAAAATCAACAAGCCTTTAATTGACTCATAAAGAAATAAAGAAAGCCAGGTCCGTGGTGGGAGACAGGTGAAAAACAATCACATTAGTGTCTCTCTCTCCCTCTCTGCCTCTCTCCTTTCCCCTCTCTCTGAAAATAATAAAATCTTTAAAAATAAAATAAAATAAAAAGAAAGAAAAAAAGACAGAGTACCCAAATAAACAAAATCAGAAATGACAGGAGAAATCAAAACCGATATCTCAGAAACACAAAGGATGGTAAGAAATTACTATATACAACTACACGACAAGAAATTTGACAACCTAGGTGATATGGACAAATTTCTAGAAATTTATAACCAACCAAAACTAAATCAAGAAGAAGCAGAAAGCCTGAATAGACAAAGAACAACTACTGAAATTGAAAAAGTAATTAAAAAAAAACCCTCCCAGGACACAAAAGCCCTGGACTAGATGGCTACACAGGTGAATGCTACCAAACATTTAGAGAACAACTAACAAACTCCTATCATTCTCAACCTATTCCAAACAAATCCAAGAGGGGAGATTCCCAAACTCTTTCTATGAGGCCAGTATTATTCTAATTCCCAAACAAGGTCAAGACACAACAAAGAAAGAAAACTATAGGCCAATATCTCTCATGAACATAGATGTAAAAATTCTCAACAAAAGAGGAAAGATGGCAACAGAATAGAGAGCAGGGCTGATGGTGTTCTCGAGTACCAGAGCAGCTAGAGGACAAGATAGGGAGTGTGCGACGTCTTCAGGACTCTAAGAACTGGAGTGGTCAGCAACTGGACATAGGGGAGCACAGCCCAGAGGCAGAGGAGATGAGCAGGAGAGTAGATGAGGCAGTTCCCGACCGACTGGCCGGCGGGCCGAGGTCGGCATACAGTGGTGGCTCTGCCCAGAGGGGCGAGTTTGACTGAGGCCAGCACCAGGCTCCCTGGCTACTAGAAGTCTGAGCAGTGAAGTGTGGGCAGCGAGGGCAAACGTGGTAGGGAATGAGGAATTGAACTCCTGCAGGGGAGGGACTGTGTGAGAGCCTCACTCCAGCAACAGGGAGAGAAAGCTCCTCATGGGGCAAGAGGTGGAGGAGAAGAGGCCTATGGGGAAGTGCACCAGCCAGGGAGGTGAGAGGGCCAAAAACGGTGCTGCTGGGCCTCTGGGGAAACAGCACCTTGAAACTCCTGCAAGGGGGGAGGCCCAGCCCTGCCTAACCACACAGGCCCCCAGGCACCTCGGAAACTCCAAACTGTGAGCCGGGAACTAGTAGCGGGGTCAACTGACCCGCCCATTGCCCAAGACAAAGGCCGCACCACCCACGCCTGGGAGGGGCTCATCACAGAGGCCACATAAAGGACTCCTCTGACAGCTGGTTGACTTGGAAGATTGGTGCTCGCCCCAAGGTAGCAGGACAGTGTTGGCGGACCCCAGGCACTGTAGAACGGGGACAGCCTCCTCCAAGAACTGCGGAGGCGGAGCCAATCGTCACAGGGACCAGCAAGGTTGTGGGCTGCCCTGCAGGGGTGCTGAGTGCTCCTAGCAGGAACCTCTGCCAGGAGTGGGAGAGGACACCCTGCGGGCTCCAGAATACCAGCAGCCCTAAAACCAAGCTAGGCTGCGGAAGGCCCAGCCTACCTAGGGGCTGACACTCAGAATCAGCCCTGACTGTGACAATCAGAGGCCCTGCTATGCCAAGACCCGCTAGACTATAGACTGCAAAGACCTGACCAAGAAAAAGAGGCAGCCTCAGGAAATGGATTGCTGCTAATATCAAACACCTGAGTTATACCAAGAGCTATATGAACTATTAATCCCAAACATATCCTTTTCAAAAGTTACTTCTCACATATTCTTAATCCCCCCTACCTCAATCCACCTAAATACCCAGGACCCTCCCCCTACTAATGAATTAAACTCTACTGACTCACTGGATACAACACATTCCCAGTCCTCAATCTAAGTATTTCTCCCTTCACCAGCCACCCAAACCCTGTCTTTATTCTTTTCTTCCTTCTTTTTTCTTTCTTTTCTTTTCTTTTTTTCCTTTTCTTCCTGTTAAAGACCACAGGTTCTGGCTTCACCAGAACCAATCAGAGATCATAAAGGGTGAACAGACACCTAAACTCGTTTTTATTAATATTGATTTCTCTTTGTCTTGTGACTTTCTCCCCTTTCTTTCTTTCTTTTTTTTCTTTTTCCTCTGCTAAAAGCCCTCAGGTCCAGGCTTCATCTGGACCAATAGGAATTATTTAGGGTGAACAGCCATCTAAACCCTTTCTTCTTAATATTATTGTCATTTTTACTTCTTTTTTTCCTTTTGTTTATTTTTTGTTTTGATTTGTTTTTTGTTTTTTCTGCTAAAGCCCACAGGTCCAGAATACAACCAGACAGCCCAAATAAAGGACACACCAAGAACAGCAAGTGAAAAAATCTGGGAGACGGCAACATTGAATTCCACAAATCTCCTATCTCAGAAGGGTGTTCAACTAAGGCAAGGAAGCAAAGCAGGTTAACCCAAGGAAAGAACAAAAATAAAGAAATAAATAAAAAGCAAGCAAGAATAGACACACAAAATGGGAAAACAAGAATCAGTCCATCACCAAAAGGAAGAATCCCCACACAGACCACAAAATGAAACAGAGGTACCTGAACTATCAGATAAGGAATTCAAAAGAATGATGATAGAGAAGCTCAGTGAGCTGAGCCACATCAAAGAAAACTATAAACAACTCAAGGAGAACTACAGAGAACTCCAGGGAAGTTACAAGGAACTTACTGAGAACTACAACAGCATGAAAAAGGACATGGAAACTATCATTAGGTGCCAGGAGGAAAGGAAGAATACAATTTCTGAATTGAAGAATACAGTAGAAGGAATCAACAGTAGGCTAGAGGAAGCAGAGGACCATATCAGCGAGTTGGAGGATAATGCAGACAAATACTCCAAGACAGTACAAGAGAATTGAAAAAGGCTGAATAAGACTGAAGAGGGGTTAAGAGAGCTGCAGGACAACATGAAACGTAACATCAGTATCATACGGATACCAGAAGGAGAAGAGAAACAAGGAATGGAAAACCTGTTCAAAAAAGTCATGATAGAAAATTTCCCTAACATGATGAGTGAAAACATCAATCCAGTTCAGGAAGCACAGAGGGTCCCCATGAGGATCAACCCAAACAGACCAACACCAAGGCACATTATTATGAAAATGGCTAATTTCAAAGACAAAGAGAGAATCCTAAAAGCATCAAGAGAGAAACGACAAATAACATACAAAGGGGCTCCAATAAGGTTATCAAATGATTATTCAACAGAAATAATTCAAGCCAGAAGGGAATGGCAAAAAGTATTTTAAGTAGGCCTTGGTTGCAAAGGCCAGCAACTAAGAATACTCTACCCAGCAAGGATCTCATTCAAGATAAAAGGAGAAATAAGGAACTTCCCAGACAAAAAAAATGACTGAAAGAATACATCTCTACCAAACCAGCATTGCAAGAAATGCTCAAGGGTCTGCTCTAAACATAAGTAAACAAATGAAATGAAGAAACAGAGAAAGCCAAAGAGGAATACAGACACAAAGGGAGAAAATGGCAATGAATAAGAATCTATCAATAATAACCTTAAATGTAAATGGATTAAATGCACCAATCAAAAGACATAGGGTAGCTGAACGGATAAGACAACATGACCCACATATATGCTGTCTTCAAGAGAACCACCTCAGAACAAAACATCGACACAGATTGAGAGTGAAGGGATAGAAAACTATATATCAAGCAAATGGACATGAAAAAAAAAATGCTGGAGTAGCAATACTGATTTCAGACTAAATAGATTTTACAATGAAGACCATAAAAAGGGACAAAGATAGACATTTCATAATACTTAAGGGAACAATCCATCAAGAAGAAATAACTCTGATAAACATACATGCACCCAACATAGGAGCTTCGAAATATATAAGAAAAATCTTGGAAGACATTAAGAAAGACATAGACAGCAACACACTAATAGTAAGGGATTTTAATACCCCACTATCAACAATGGACAGATCTTCCAAACAAAAAATCCCAAGAGATGTTGTGGCATTGAACAACACTCTAGAGGAAATGGACCTAACTGATGTATAAAGAGTCTTTTACCCCAAACAAGCAAAATACACATTCTTTTCAAATGCACATGGATCATTCTCCAAGAGAGACCGCATGGTATGTCACAAGACAAGCCTCCACAAATACAGGAAAATGGAAATCATACAAAGTATCTTCTCAGATCACAATGGCTTGAAACTAGACACCAATCTCAAGGGAAAAAAAAAAAAAAAAAAATTCTCCAACTCATGGAGACTGAATAACATGCTTTTAAGCAATGAAGGGGTCAACAATGAGTTCAAAGATGAAATCAAAAAGTTCCTGGAAACAAATGACAATGAACATAAAACAGCCCAAAACCTATGGGATACAACAAAGGCAGTTCTCAGGGGGAAATCTGTAGCAATAAAGGCCTTCCAAAAAAGGTTACAAGAAGTTTATAAAAGCGACCTAACCACAAAGCTGCAAGAACTAGAGGAGCAACAACAAACAAAGCCCAGAGCAAGTAGAAGGAAGGAAATCATCAAGATCAGAGCAGAACTAAATAACTCAGAAATTCAAACTACAATTCGAAGAATCAACAGGTCCAGGAGCTGGTTCTTTGAAAAAAATAAACAAAATTGACAAGCCCTTACCCAGACTCATCAAGAAAAAGAGAGAGAGGACCCAAATAAACAGAATCAGAACTGAAAGAGGGGAAATCACAACTGATACCTCAGAAATACAAAAGATTGTAAGAAATTACTACAAACAACTATATAACAAAAAATATGAAAACCTAGATGAAATGGACACATTTCTGGAAAGGTATAATCAACCAAAACTGAAGCCAGAAGAAGCAGAATGCCTGAATAGGCCAATAGCAACTAGTGAAATTAAAGAAGTAATCCAAAATCTCCCAAAGCACAAAAGTCCTGCACCAGATGGCTACCCAGGTGCAGTTTACCAAACATTTAAAGAAGAACTAACTCCCATCCTCCTCAAACTATACCAAAAAATTCAGGAAGAGGGAAGACTCCCAAACTCTTTCTATGAGGCCAATATTATTCTTTTCCCAAAACCAGGGCAAGATGCAACTAAGAAAGAAAGCTACAGGCCAATATCTCTGATGAACATAGATGCTAAAATTCTCAACAAAATATTGGCCAATCGGATTCAGCAGTTCATTACAAAGATAGCACACCATGATCACGTGGGCTTCATCCCAGGGATGCAAGGATGGTACAACATTCATAAATCAATAAATGTAATACACCACATCAACAAATTGAAAGATAAAAACCATATGATCATATCAATAGATGCTGAAAAAGCATTTGATAAAGTGCAGCAACCATTTATGATAAAAACCCTCAGCAAAATGCGAATAGAGGGAACATCAACATCATAAAGGCCATCTATCAGAGACCTGAAGCCAACATCATACTTAATGGACAAAAACTGAAAGTTTTCCCCCTAAGATCAGAAACGAGACAAGGCTATCCACCTTCTCCACTTCTATTCAACATTGTCTTGGAAGTTCTAGCTATAGCCATCAGAGAAGAAAAAGAAATCAAAGGTATCCAAATTGGAAAGGAGGATGTCAAACCGTCATTATTTGCAAATGATATGATACATACCAAACCTGATGGGCTCCACCAAAACCTTACTCAACCTAATTAGCAAATTTAGCAAAATAGCTGGGTATAAAGTCAATATCCAGAAATCAAAAGCATTTTTGTATACCAATAATTAAACAACAGAAATAGAAGCTAAAAAACAAATCCCATTTACCATAGCAACAAGAAAAATAAAGTACCTAGGAATCAACTTATCTAAGGAGGTCAAAGACCTGTACTCAAAAAACTACAGAACAATGAAGAAAGAAATCAGGGAAGACACAAATAAATGGAAGCATATACTGTGTTCGTAGATAGGAAGAATTAACATCATTAAAATGTCCATACTACCCAAAGCAATCCACATGTTCAATGCAATCCCAATTAAAATACCAATGACAGACTTCACAGAAATAGAAAAAATACTTCAAAAATTTATATGGAGCCAAAAACGCCCACAAATAGCCACCACAATCTTGAGAAAGAAGAACAAGGTAGGAGGAATCACAATACCGGACTTCAAACAATACTACATGGCTACTGTCATCAAAACAGCATGTTTCTGGCATAAGAATAGACATATAGATCAATGGAAGAGAATAGAGAGCCCAGAAATTAACCCAGGACTCTATGGTCAACTCATATTTGATAAAGGGGGAAGGAACATCAAATGGAGTAAAAACAGTCTCTTCAACAAATGGTGTTGGGAGAACTGGACAGCACATGCAAAAAGATAAAACTAGACCATGAACTTACACCATACACCAAAATAAACTCAAGATGGATAAAGGATTTAAACATAAGCAGTGCCACCATAAAGGTCCTGGAGAAAAATATAGGCAGTAAACTTTCAGATATCCTATGCAAAAATATGTTTCCTGATACTTCACCAAGGGCAAAGGAAATCAAAGAATGAATCAACAAATGGGACTTTTTCAAATTGAAAAGTTTCTGTTCAGCTAAACAAAATATCAGCAAAATTGAAAGGGAACCAACTGTATGGGAAAACATAATTGCCAATGATACCTCAGACAAGGGTCTGATCTCCAAAATATAGAAAGAACTAATGCAACTCAACATCAGGGAGACAGACAGCCCAATTAAAAAATGGGCAAAGGACCTGAACAGACAACTCACTGAGGAAGATATACAAAGGGCCCAGAGGCATATGAAAGAATGCTCAACATCACTAGTCATCAGAGAGATGCAAATTAAAACCACAATAAGATACCACCTCACACCTGTCAGAATGGCAATCATCAACAAATCA
>PVIW01011982.1:0-34501 GCA_004026585.1 Noctilio leporinus | reverse complement strand
GGCACTTAGGCTGTTTCCAGCACTTGGCTATTGTAAATAGTGCCGCTATGAACATAGGTGTGCATAGGTTCTTATGAATTGGTGTTTCAGGATTCTTTGGGTATAGTCCAAGTAGTGGAATGGCTGGATCAAAAGGCAGTTCCATTTTTAGTTTTTGAAGGAAACCCCATACTGTTTTCCACAGTGGCTGCACCAGCCTACATTCCCACCAACAGTGTAGGAGGGTTCCCTTTGCCCCGCATCCTCGCCAACACTTGTTGTTTGTTGATTTGCTGATGATTGCCATTCTGACAGGTGTGAGGTGGTATCTTAATGTAGTTTTAATGTGCATCTCTCTGATGACTATTGATGTTGAGCATTCATTCATATGCCTCTGGGCCCTTTGTATATCTTCCTCAGTGACTTGTCTGTTCAGGTCCTTTGCCCATTTTTTAATTGGGCTGTCTGTCTCCCTGGTATTGAGTCACATTAGTTCTTTGTATATTTTGGAGATCAGACCCTTGTCTGAGGTATCATTGGCAATTATGTTTTCCCATACAGTTGGTTCCCTTTGAATTTTGCTGATATTTTCTTGAGCTGAACAGAAACTTTTCAATTTGATATAGTCCCATTTGTTTTGTTCTTTGATTTCCTTTGCCCTTGTTGAAGTATCAGTAAAAATATTTCTGCGTACGATATCCAAAAGTTTACTGCCTATATTTTTCTCCAGGACCTTTATGGTGGCACTGCTTATGTTTAAGTCCTTTATCCATCTTGAGTTTGTTCTGGTGTATGGTGTAAGTTGGTGGTCTAGTTTTATCCTTTTGCATGTTGCTGTCCAATTCTCCCAACACCAATTGTTGAAGAGACTGTTTTTACTCCATTTGATGTTCCTTCCCCCTTTGTCAAATATTAGTTGACATTAGAGTCCTGGGTTAATTTCTGGGCTCTCTAATCTGTTCCATTGATCTGTATGTCTATTCTTATGCCAATACCAAGCTGTTTTGATGACAGTAGCCTTGTAGTATTGTTTGAAGTCCGGTATTGTGATTCCTCCTACCTTGTTCTTCTTCCTCAAGATTGCTGTGGCTATTCGTGGGCATTTTGGCTCCATATAAATTTTTGAAGTATTTTTTCTATTTCTGTGAAGTCTGTCATTGGTATTTTAATTGGGATTGCATTGAATCTGTAGATTGCTTTGGGTAGTATGGACGTTTTAATGATGTTAATTCTTCTCATCCATGAACATGGTATATGCTTCCATTTATTTATAGTTTGCATATATTCTTGGGAGAGATGTCTGTCTGTCAGGTCCTGTGCCCATTTTTCAATTGATTGTTGGTTTATTTAGTGTTGAGTTTTATGAATTTATATATTTGGAATATTAAACCTTTGCTTGAGCTGTTTGCAAATATTATCTCTCACTTGGTTGCCCCTTTGTTTTGTTGTTGGTTTCTTTTGCTGGCAGAAGCTTTTTAGTTTAATATAATCCCATTTATTTATTTTTGCCTTTATTTCCCATGACTTGGGGGTCAAATTCATAAAATGTTCTCTATGACCAAGGACCATATATTTAGTACCTACATTTTCTTCTATGTAATTTATTTTTTCAGATCTTATGTTAAAATTTTGATCCACTCTGAATTAATTTTTTTTTTTTTTTATCAATGTATTGTTGCCTTTCACATGCCTCCAGCTAAGGATCTGTCTAGAGACCTGGCTTGCAACCTGGTTATGTACCCTGCCTGGGAGTCGAATCAACAACCTTTGGGTTCGCAGGCTAGCACCTTATCCACTGTGCCACCAGCCAGGACTTGAATTAATTTTTGTAAATGAGGACAAACTGTAATCTAGTTTCATCCTTTTTCATGTGGCTTTACAATTTTCCCAGCACCATTTATTGAAGAGGCTTTCTTTTCTCTACTGTGTGTTTCTGGATTTTTTATTGAAAATCATCTGCCCGCATATATGTGATTTTATATCTGGGTTCTCAATTCAGCTTCAATGATCTGGGTGTCTGTTTTTCTGCCAATACCATGCTGTTTTGATTATTGTAGCTCTGTAGAATAATTCAAAACCAGTGTAACATCCCCAGTTTTATTCTTTTTTCACAGAATTGTTTTAGCTATTTGCAGTCTTCTGTGGTTCCATACAAAACTGATGATTTTTGTTCTATTTCTTTAAAAAATGACATTGGGATTTTGATGGGAATTTCACTAAATCTATAGATTGCTTTGCATAATATGGCCATTTTCCCAATCCATGAAAACAGAATAGCTTTCCATTTTATTATGCCTTTTTCAGTCTCTCTCTTTTTTTTAAAGATATTATTTATTATTTCCAGAGAGAGAGGAAGGGAGTGAGGTAGAGAGAGAGATAGACATCAATGTGTAGTTGCCTTTCACCTGCGTCCAGCCATGGACCTGGCTGGAGACCTGGCTTGCAACCTCATTATGTGCCCTGGCTGGGGAATCAAACCAGCAACCTTTGGGTTCACAGGCCGGTGCCTTATCCACTGTGTCACTAGCCAGGGCATTTTTTCAGTCTCTCTCTTTTTTTTTTTTAAATTTTATTGTTGTTGTATTACATCCATCCCTTTTTTGCTCCCCTCTGTCCCCCTCCCCACCCACCCATTCCACCCAAAGTCAATCCCACCTGTTGTCCATGTCCATGGTTCCTTTATACTAGGTTCTTGTCTAAGCTGCTCCCCTTCTTTGCCTCTGCCGTCTCCCTCCCTGCAATCCTGTTCCCCCTGACAAATGAAGGCCTATTCCTTGTATTCATATACTTGATTCTATTTTGCTTGTTGTTAGTTTTGCTCATTATTGTCCCGTAATGGGTGAGATCATAGGATACCTGTCCTTCACTGACTGGCTTATTTCACTAAGCATAATCTTCTCCAGTTCCATCCATGTTGTTGCAAAGGGTACAAGTTCCTTCTTTCTTTCTGCTATATAGAATTTCATTGTGTAAATGTACCAAAGTTTTTGGATCCAATCATCCACTGATGGGCACTTAGGCTGTTTCCAGCACTTGGCTATTGTAAATAGTGCCACTATGAACATAGGTGTGCATAGGTTCTTATGAATTGGTGTTTCAGGATTCTTTGGGTATAGTCCAAGTAGTGGAATGGCTGGATCAAAAGGCAGTTCCATTTTTAGTTTTTTAAGGAAACCCTATACTGTTTTCCACAGTGGCTGCACCAGCCTACATTCCCACCAACAGTGTATGAGGGTTCCCTTTGCCCCGCATCCTTGCCAACACTTGTTGTTTGTTGATTTGCTGATGATTGCCATTCTGAGATGTATGAGGTGGTATCTAAATGCAGTTTTAATGTGCATCTCTCTGATGACTAGCGATGTTGAGCATTCTTTCATATGCCTCTGGGCCCTTTGTATATCTTCCTCAGTGAGTTGTTTGTTCAGGTCCTTTGCCCATTTTTTAATTGGGCTGTCTATCTCCCTGGTGTTGAGTTGCATTCGTTCTTTCTCTATTTTGGAGATCAGACCCTTGTCTGAGGTATCATTGGTAATTATGTTTTCCCATACAGTTGGTTCCCTTTGAATTTTGCTGATGTTTTCTTTAGCTGAACAGAAACTTTTCAATTTGATATAGTCCCATTTGTTGATTCGTTCTTTGATTTCCTTTGCCCTTGGTGAAGTATCAGTAAATATATTTTTGCGTAGGATATCCGAAAGTTTACTGCCTATATTTTTCTCCAGGACCTTTATGGTGGCACTGCTTATGTTTAAATCCTTTATCCATCTTGAGTTTATTTTGGTGTATGGTGTAAGTTGGTGGTCTAGTTTTATCTTTCTGCATGTTGTTGTCCAGTTCTCCCAACACCATTTGTTGAAGAGACTGTTTTTACTCCATTTGATATTCCTTCCCCCTTTGTCAAATATGAGTTGACCATAGATTCCTGGGTTAATTTCTGGGCTCTCTATTCTGTTCCATTGATCTATATGTCTATTCTTATGCCAGTACCAGGCTGTTTTGATGACAGTAGCCTTGTAGTATTGTTTGAAGTCCGATATTGTGATTCCTCCTACCTTGTTCTTCTTTCTCAAGATTGTAGTGGCTATTCGTGGGCATTTTTGACTCCATATAAATTTTTGAAGTATTTTTTCTATTTCTATGAAGTCTGTCATTGGTATTTTAATTGGGATTGCATTGAATCTGTAGATTGCTTTGGGTAGTATGGACATTTTAATGATGTTAATTCTTCCCATCCACGAACATGGTATATGCTTCCATTTATTTGTGTCTTCCTTGATTTCTTTCTTCATTGTTCTGTAGTTTTCTGAGTACCGGTCTTTTACCTCTTTAGTTAAGTTGATTCCTAGGTACTTTATTTTTCTTGTTGCTATGGTAAACAGGATTTGTTTTTTCCCTTCTATTTCTGTTGTTTCATTATTGGTATACAAAAATGCTTTTGATTTCTGGATATTGACTTTATACTCAGCTATTTTGCTAAATTTGCTTATTAGGTCAAGTAAGGTTTTGGTGGAGCCCATCGGGTTTTGTATATACACTATCATATCATCTGCTAATAATGACAGTTTGACTTCCTCCTTTCCAATTTGGATACCTTTAATTCCTTTTTCTTCTCTGATGGCTATAGCTAGAACTTCCAAGGCAATGTTGAATAGAAGTGGAGAAAGTGGACAGCCTTGTCATGTTCCTGATCTTAGGGGGAAAGCTTTCAGTTTTTTTCCATTAAGTATGATGTTGGCTTCAGGTTTCTCATAGATGGCCTTTATGATGTTGAGGTATGCTCCCTCTATTCCCATTTTGCCTAGGGTTTTTATCATAAATGGTTGCTGCACTTTATCAAATGCTTTTTCAGCATCTATTGATATGATCATATGGTTTTTATCTTTCAATGTGTTGATGTGGTGTATTACATTTATTGATTTACGAATGTTGTGCCATCCTTGCATCCCTGGGTTGAAGCCCACTTGATCATGGTGTATGATCTTTGTAATATACTGCTGAATCCAATTGGCCAATATTTTGTTGAGAATCTTAGCATCTACGTTCATCAGAGATATTGGCCTGTAGCTTTCTTTCTTAGTTGTGTCTTGTCCTGGTTTTGGGATTAGAATAATATTGGCCTCATAGAAAGAGTTTGGGAGTCTTCCCTCTTCCTGAATTTTTTGGTATAGTTTGAGGAGGATAGGAGTTAGTTCTTCTTTAAATGTTTGGTAAAGTTCCCCTGTGTAGCCATCTGGTCCAGGGCTTTTGTGCTTTGGGAGATTTTGGATGACTTCTTTAATTTCTCTAGTTGTTATTGGCCTATTCAGGCTTTCTGCTTCTTTTGGGTTCGGTTTTGGCAGATTATACCTTTCCAGAAATGTGTCCATTTCCTCCAGGTTGTCATATTTTTTGTGATATAGTTGTTTGTAGTAATTTCTTACAATCTTTTGTATTTCGGAAGTATCAGTTGTGATTTCCTTTCTGTCAGTTCTGATTCTGTTTATTTGGGTCCTCTCTCTCTTTTTCTTGATGAGTCTGGATAAGGGCTTGTCAATTTTGTTTATTTTTTCAAAGAACCAGCTCCTGGTCCTGTCAATTCTTCAAATTGTACTTTGAATCTCTGAGTTATTTAGTTCTGCTCTGATCTTGATGATTTCCTTCCTTCTACTTGCTCTGGGCTTTGTTTGTTGTTGCTCCTCTAGTTCTTGCAGCTTTGTGGTTAGGTTGTTTTTACAAACTTCTTGTAACCTTTTTTGGAAGGCCTGTATTGCTATAAATTTCCCCCTGAGAACTGCCTTCTCAGCTGTATGCTGCTCTTCTCTCTGCTGTGTTGCTGTAGTCTGGGAAACCCACCTGGGGAACCAGAAGCCACCCTTCTCAGTTGGAGCCCCTGGGCTGGGTTCTTTCAGCTGCTGCCTCTGTTGGGGGCCCAGCCAGCCCTCTGGCATTTCTGCAATTCCTACCAGTCATGTTGTGATGAAGTGTCCTCTTTTGTTCTGTAGTAATAAGACTCCTCTCCAGCTGGTGTCCTGTTGGTAATTCCAGCCGATTTTTCTCCAAAAAAGCAATTCCAGATGCGACCTGGGAGGCGGTTGGTGTAGCTCCACTTCTCAGCCATCTTGCCGGAACCTCTCTCCTTCATGTTTAAAGGGTAAACTTGTTGAATATTATTCTTGGCTGATAATTTCTTTTCCTCAATGTTTTGAATATTTGCTTCCACTCCCTTCTGGCTTGTAGAATTTCTGCTGAGAAGTAGATGATAACCTTATGGGCTTTCCTTTGTAGGTCACTAATTTTTCTTTTTCATGACTGTTTTGAGAATTTTTTCTTTGTCATTATTTTTTGACAATTTTAACACAATATGCCTCAGAAAGGGCCTCTTTGGATTAAGTCAAGTAGATGTTCTGTTTGCTTCTTGGATTTGAGAATCTAGTTCTTTCCATAGGTTTGGAAAATTCTCATCTCGTATTTGTTTGACTAGGTTCTCCATTTCCTTCTCTTCTTCTGGTTTACCAATAATTTTAATATTGCTTTTCCTGATGGAGTCAGATAGTTCTTGTAGAGATCTTTTTTTATAATGTTCAGGTCTCTCCTCTCTTCTGATCATTTCTAGTTTTCTGTCTGCAGAATCACAATTATCTTCTCCATTGTTGGCTCTGTTTCTCTATGCTCAGTTAGTTCATTTCTAATCTTAATTTAATGCTTCATCTCCAGAATTTGTTTCATTATTTTTCTAAAGTTTCAGTCTCTGGTAAAGTGTCTATTTTGTTCATTGCTTTGTTTTCTGAATGCATTCAATTTCCTGTCTGTTTTCTTGCATCTCATTCAGTATTTTCAGAACTTCAATAATGAATTCTGTTATTTATATTACATATTTCCATGTGTCCAGTTGTTTTTTTCTGGAGATTTTTCTATTTTCTTTCTTAGCTTCCTCACTCCCTTGCATATTCATGGTGTTGGATGGGCTCCTTCTTTGTCTAGGCATCTATGTTTTAATTTCTTTTCACTAAGCAACTATGAACAGGTCTTTCTACTTTTTTCCAGGTATAGAATATCAATTCTATACCACTTGCTGAATTGCAAGTGTTTAAGCTCTGTGAAATCCCAAAGCCGACCTCTGTGGCTACCTTCAGTATAGCTGCATATAGCTGTCATGTTTGGATATGAGGCTTGTTTTGCCCCATCAGTAATGGTGACCTCAGATTTCCGTGGAACACCTTGCCACATATCCCAACCAGGGATCAGCTACAGAGGCAAAGAGCAATTCTGACATAAAACTCATGGGTTTGGAGATAATGTGCTTCAAAACCCGATACAAGGGCTACATGAGGCAAGTTTTGGGAGTCTGAAAGGTGCCAAAGCTCTCTGGCTCTGTTTCTTTGTCTGGAATACTGGCCACCTGATAGGCAACAGTTGCTGCAGAGCCCCTCTGTTGTGTCCTTGCCCAAGCCTCTCAGCTGGATCCACTGTAGTTTGCAAAGTTCACTCCTGTAATAGTGCCCACTGAGACTCTTTATTGCTTCAGCTGAAGGAAGCACTAGCTACAGCTGGCTTCCTCCCCTTTTGAGCTGGGCCCACTGTGAGCTCTGAGCTTCAGGGCTGTGACTGTGGACTATCTGAGCTCTTTTCCCTTCTCACTTCCCTTTGTTGTTCTTATTTGCCCATCTTTAGATGCTTCCATGCATGGACCTCTCTGGCATGACAGGGAATCCTTTGTTGAGTTATAGCTGATCAACTTGTTAAAATTTCAGGGGGAGAGACCAAACGAATCTGTTATGCCACCATTCGTCTGAAGTCACTCTCTATAGTAGGTTTTTAATAGATATTTGTTAATGTAGATAAAATATTCCCATTTCACATAGAGAAAACCAAAGCTACCAAAGCTAAGAAAAGTGAAGTAAATGGTAGAACTAGAGTTAGAGGAAGGTTTCTAAGCCCAGAATCCTCCTCCATCTCTTATATAACTCTACTCATGAACAATGAAGGGCTGGTAGGGAGATGTCTGGGCAATTCTCATCTGGCTCCTGGTACAAAAATCAAGTTCATCCTTCAATACTAAAAAGAGACAGCTATGTTATCTCTCTTTCAAGGCCTTTCCCTGAATCTCCAACTTTGGCCATGCTTTGGGTGGAAGGTTTCCATTGGCCACAAGAGGAAGGGGCTTATCCATCAGGCTGAACAACTTGACCTTGAGGATCTCCAGAGTGAAGACAGGCCCTGCTTTCTACACTATTACTCAATTTGGCTGCTCTGGCAAGTCCAAAGGGATGAACTCTTAGCACAGGAGACAAAGCCTGTGGACTCACAGGCCCAGGATTGCAGGGAAGTTTCCCTCAGATTTCCTCTTGATAGTTTGTTACAAGGTCTCAGACTCTGTACTTGCATTTTAGGGAAAACTAACTGTATAATTCTGATAACCAGACACACAAGACAAAAGTTTTCATTTTATCCTAGCTAAGAAATCAGTGCTTTATAACTAGGCAGAAAAGGAGCATAATGATTGAATGTAGATCACCACTGTCTCTGCCACAAGATCCATGAGGTAACACAGGCCAAGCCTTTAACACAGCTTCTGGCACATGGCTAGGTTCTTGTTTATTTAACAATGATTTAGGAGTACCGCTACACATGTTAGGACTGAGGCTACAGAGAAAAGCCTGTCCCTGTATGCAGAGAACTCTTTATCTAGTGTTCAGCCAGGTCACAAAGGCATAGACAGTCTCCCAAATAGATGAAGTATATCTAAGCAGAACTGCTTCTGACAGATGGCACCTCTGTAGTTTTCAAAAGATGAGACTAAAGAGCCAGTCAGTCAGGGTTTTGGGGATGCCTATGATTTTCCTGTATTTTATGGCCATAAAAAAGATTAGGAAGTGGCTGAGAGAGGCTGCTCATCATGGGCAGCATGGTTATGTGGGAATGGTACAGGTTGGGAGCCAGAGAGCCCTGGGTTCAAATCCTACAATGATATTGATGCTAGCCCTCAATGTGGCAAAACTCACGTTCCTGATCTGCCAAGTGGAAATAATAGCTCTTGCCTGGCAGGACTGTCTTGTGAATAGTGCCCAGCACAGCTCTTGTCAAGATGCTGCTGCTACTGTTACATACTGAAGGGACAGCAGGACTTCTGACCTTGAGGAGCATAATGGGCTCCTTGGATAAGATTTACTGTAAAAAAGGAAGAAGAGAGAAAGTCAGGGTGGTCCTTTTGTTTAATGCCTTATTAAGAACAACAAAATAAGCCCTGGCTGATGTGGCTTAGTAGATTGAGCACCAGCCTGAGAACAAAAGGGTTGCTGGTTTGATTCCCAGTCAGGGCACATGCCAGGGTTGTGGGCTGGGTTCCCAGCTGGGGGCACGCAAGAGGCAACCATACATTGTTATGATTTCTTTCCCTCTCTTTCTCCCTCCCTTCTCCTCTCCCTAAAAAATAAATAAATGAAATGTTGAAAGAAAAAATAGCAAAATAAATTTATTATTCAAATATCAATTCTATACCAAAATACTACTCAGTACTAGTAAAGCTATGGAAGAAGAGTCTTCAAGGTCCCAGTGGTCTTCCAGAGCCTCATTTTTGTCATTTGGCTGAGCTGGGTGACTTTCTGAGAGTGTGGAGTTCTGAGCTGGTGGGAGCCATCTTTCACTGGATGTCTCTTGTGCACATGAACCTAGAGTGCATGTGGTAGGAGTCTGACACTCCAGCTCATGGGTTCTCTCTGGAATTCCAGTCCTATAGCCATTTGTATCCAGGGAGCTCACAGATTATAGGTACAGAAGGAAAAGAGAAGACCTTTTCAATACCAACTACCCACAGATGGGTGTCTTCATTTTAAGGGGTGTGCAGGTGAAACTCCTACTAAGTGAAGCTTGGAGCCCTGGGCAGGCTGCTTCCTCTGACAGGGGTGAGGTGTACATTTGTTTGTAATGGTTTTGTGAACAAAAATGGTCAGCTGGCCTTGTACTCTCAAATCAACTGCTTTGTTGGTATTTAAAACCCTTAGTGTGTGTGTATATGTATATATATATATTTTTTCTTGTTTGTTTTGTTTTCCAGTGAGGGAGTTGTGATTTTTCTGAAGCTATCTAGAACCACTTCTTAACCATGATTGAGTTCAGCTCCTGCCATCTGCCAGATTTGGGACAGGTTCCCCAGGGTCTTTTCCCAGTTTAGGATCAGTGTTTCTCAGAGTGTTGTCATGAAACCACCTCCATCAGGCTCACCCAGGGCAACTGTAGAGGCCTGACCTCCAAGAGTGGTGCTAGGTCTGGAAACCTGAATTTTAATAACTTCCACTGGTGATTCTGCTGCACAGTGGTTTGAGTTGTTTCAAACCCTGTCCATCCTGGATTTTCTCTGCTTTTGTGTAAAAACTGGGTGCAATCCTTAGTATTATACTGCTGTGCTTGCTATCCATCTTTGACACTCAAAATAGGCTTCTACATGACTCTTCTTGTAGGTTGACGCTCATGCTTGCTCCAGAGTCACAACTAGAGTAAGGCAAGAAGATAACTAGAGTGCAAAATTCAAGGAAGTACTTGCTCTTTAGGGGGCACTAACTTCAGGGTTGTACAGGGGCAGGGCAAACACCTCAGAGTAAGTCCTCCTTAGATGTTTTGTTCAGTTGGCTCATTTAGCGCATTCTAGACTTTAATTTCAGAAAGTCCTCTTTTTTGATCTTTCATATTTTTCTGCACAATCTTTCAGATACTGGCAGAATATGACTGCCACCAACTTTTGTAATAAATTTCTACAGGTATGAGTGAAATACTCATCTTTGCTTATCATTATCTACCATTTCTTTCTAAGCAAACTTGGATTTGTGCGTTAAATATACTTAAACTGTCATAGAATCTTAGAACTGAGAGAGGTATTGGACATAGCATCATGAATGTCCATCTCTCTCACATTTATTTAGCTTCCTGTCTATCTAGATCTATGTGATGATTTTTCTACACAGTGGACATAATATTTGTAGACTAAGCCCAGGTTTCAATTCTGACTTTTCCCATAGGCTTGCTGTAGGATCTAGTGCAGAGGTCCTCACATGTTAGTGGAGTGAATTGGCTGTTCTGAGTGGGGCCTGAGAATATGAATTTCCAATAAGCTCCCTGGAAATTCTGATGCTGCTAATCCAAGAACCATACTCTGGCAACACCTGATTAGGGAAAATACTTAATTTCATAATAAATCTCACTTGCCTTCACTGTAAAATGGAAACACAGTTTCTCCATTTTAGGCTTTGCATATATTGAATGAGACAATGTATGAAGAGTGCCCTCCTATAACAGATGATCCATGTGCAGTCCCTTTAATCCAAGCTCCTACTTAATGCAAGGATACATAATTTGACATCCCCAAAATGTGGGCTTACTTTTTCTTCTTAAAAGCTTAGGTCAGGGTCTCCAGGAGTAGACCCCAGGTGAGCATTTGTTAAGGGAGTGCTCCCAGGAGAAACTGGTAAGGGAGGGAAAAAATGAGGGCAAGGAGAGGTAGCGGGCCAGCCAGGCTGTGATTCCAGCTATAAGCTAAGGGGGCATATCAAGGACTGGGCATGTGCTGGCAAAGGAGTGTGAGCAGCCTGATGGCAATCTCCTTCAAAAGGAAGACCAAAGAACAACTGGACTAGGAGAGGCAGCAGAGCACTGCTATTTCTACTCAGGGAAGTTAAATGTATTTTTATGTTTGAGTCCCCTGTAAGGTGACAAAACTGAAAACAAAAATGTTAAGTGCTTACATGTTTTAAAATAAGGTTCCAGGCACACCTTCTCAGGACTTGCCATGATCATCCACAATGAGTCCTGGGGTCTTTAGCCAATCACCAATCTACACTGCACAGCTGACATCAAGAGATTGGGAATGCCACACAGGTAGTGAGAAGGTACCTTGTTCCCCTTCTTCCTTGCACCCACCCTGGAGGATGCAGAAGGGTCAGAATACAGAAGAGGGTGTAGAGGAGCCTGGGCAAATATTAGTATTGGGTTAACTGGATCTTTCTGTACTATATCTTTAAATTTTTTTATTGAATTTATTGGGGTGACATTGATTAATAAACACATTTAGGTTTCAGGAGTACAATTCTACAATACGTTATTTACATATTGTATTCACTACCCCTAATCAAGTCTTATTCCATTATCTCAGTTCTTAAATATTTTTGATATTTCTTTCTACAATCAACTAGTTTGTTTCATTGATCTGTTTGCAAATTCTTCTGCCATAGCACTTAATTATTAGAAATTTAGAATACACATTAAAATTTGGCAGAACAGCTCCCTATTCATTTCAAGAATGTTTTCAACCTTTCTTGCTAATTTATTTTTAGATAAAGTTTAGAATTATTTTATATTGTTTCATTTAAAACTTCCACCAGCATGTTGTTAGTATTTATTTATTTATTTATTTATTTAATAAATACTCCATACCAGTCACGTTGTAGTGGAGCAGTTTCTTCTGTCTGCATTTATAAGGCTTCTCTCCAGCTATTGTTGAGTTGGTTATTCCTAAAGATTTCTCCACAATTTAGTTGTAATCCCAGATTGGTTCTGGGAAGATGTTTGTGTAGTTTCCACTTAATCCTCCATCATCTTGGATTTCTGTGTTCAGTTTTATCAAATGTCTTTTCAGTCTCTGTTAACAATACAATTTTATAATATATCCCATAGGAATATTAGTAGATTTCCTAATATTCAATCTCTCTTAAAGTCCTCAGATTAAATCACCTCAATCAAGGTAGAGATTATTTTTTTATACCATCACAATTGATTTATTAGTATTTCTACTAGAACTAGCTACATAATTTTCAGGGCCAAGTGTAAAGTAAAAATGTGGGGCCTCTTGTTGAGCAATTAAGACTTTCACATGGTGACAGAATTAAACAGTGCAGTTTCCTGAGTCCTATGCTGCTGCACTGGTTGCATGCCCAGGCATCTGACCCTGATTTTTGCTTTTATATTTATACATGAATTTGAAGTTGACCTGTAGTTGCTTTCTTGTGGTCTTTTGATCAGATTTTGATATTTGATAAGGTTTATGTTAATTTGTCTTCAAGTAGAGTTTATATCACATGGGGCTTAATTGTTCCTTGCAAATGTGAAAGGAACACATACACATGATCATTTGACTATGGGGTAGTGAGGAGTTCTTTCTAATATTAAGAAAAAACTTCAAGAGAAGGACCAAGAAGATGGAGGAGTAAGTGGAGCTACACCTATCTCCTCCCAGGTCACATCTGGAATTACTTTTTTTGTAGAAAAATTCAGCTGGAATTACCAACAGAACACCAGCTGGAAAGAACTCTCATAATCACAGACAGAAGAGGATGCTTCATCACAACAGGTCTGGTAGGAATTGCAGAAATGTGAGAGGGTTGGCTGGGCCCCCACCAGAGGCAGCAGCCAAAGGGATGGAGTTGGGGTCTCTACCTGAGAAGGGTGGGTTCTGGTCCCTCAGCTGGGTTTCCTAACCTACAGCAATATGGTGGGAGTAAAATAGCATACAGCTGAAAAAGCAATATGGTGGGAGTAAAACAGCATACAGCTGAAAAGGGTGGAAACCCATGAGGCTTACTAGCCTAAGAGAGCACTGGAGACAGAGAAGTACTAAGGTGACCACAATGAAAATACATTGGCAATCACCTACCTTGGCTCCAGTGGAGGGAGGGCAGAGTGGACTGGAGATGCATGGGGAGAGTTTGTGGCTGGGGAAGGTTTGTGGTGGTGACTTGGAGGAGAGAAGTGGGAAAGCAGCTGTGGGGATCTAGGTGCTGACTCACTGCCCACACTTCTGGCCAAATACACTGTGCCAAGAAGCTTCCCTCTGAGGGATCCTCATAGCCTCGCCCACTGGAAGCAATCTGCCCCACCCAGTGGTGCCTGAGCCTGGCACCTGATCACAATTCTTTGATTTATATCTAAATAAATCTCTTCCACCCTGCAGTGTCTGAGCACAGATACAATAGTTTGCACCTGAAGTGGTATTTCTTGCCCAGCAGCAACTGGGCTTACAAACATACTGATTTACAGCTGGGTTAGTTAGTCAGTCCCACCCAGCAGCACCTGGGCCTGGAGACTGATCACAGATTCATTGATTTACAACTGAAACTGTCTGTCCCACCTAGTGGCACCTGAGCCTGGTGGCTGATCACAGAATCATTGGATTACAACTGACTCTGTATAGCCCAGTGAGCCCAGTGGCTGATCACAGATGAATTGATTTGCAACTTAATCTGAACTGCACCTGAGCCTGGTGGCTGATCACAGATCCATTGGATTATAATCAAACCTCTGTCTAGCCCAGAGAGCCTGAGTTTGGTAGCTGATCACAGATTCATTGACTTACAGCTAAATCAGTCTGTCTCCCTAAACTGCATCTGAGCCTGGTGGTGGATCCCAAATTGATAGGATTACAACTGAATAAATCATTCCAGCCTAGGCATGACTTAGCCTGGCAGCTGATCATAGTTTGACTGGATTACAATAAAACCTAAAAATGGGGAGAAAAAAAAAAAATAGTCTATCACCAAAACAAAAGGAGGAATCCCCAGAAAGATCAAAAAATGAAACAGAAAAAAAACTATCAGATATGGAATTCAATATAATGATGAAAGAGAAGCTGAATGAGCTCAGGCAGCTCAAAAATAAAAAAAAATAAAACAAAAATACTACAAACAACTTGAGGGAAACTATGAAGAACTCCAGGGAGGTTACAAGGAACTTAATGAGAACTACACCAGCATTAAAAAAAAAGAAAGAAAGAAAAAAAAAAAAAAAAAAAAAAAAAAAAAAAAAAAAAAAAAAAAAAAAAAAAAAAAAAAAAAAAAAAAAAAAAAAACTGAGAAACTTAGTAAGAGCCAGGAGGAAATGAAGAATACAATTTATGAATTCAAGATTATAGTAGAAGGATTCAACAGCAGGCTGGAGGAGGCAGAGAATTGTATCAGCAAGCTGGAGGACAATGTAGATAAATATTCCAAGACAGTGCAACAGAATGAAAAAAGGCTGAACAAGAATGAAGAGGTTTTAAGAGAGCTGTAGGACAACATGAAATGCAATAATATCTGTATCATAGGGATACTAGAAGGAGAAGAAAAACAAAAAATGGAAAACCTGTTAAAAAAAGTAATGATAGAAAACTTTCCTAACATGATGAGTGAAAATATTACTCCAGTTCAAGAAGCACAGAGGGTCTCAATGAGGATGATGAATGCAAACAGATCCACTCCAAGACACATCATCATTAAAATGGCAAACATCAAACACAAGGAGAGAATCCTAGAAGCATAAGAGAGAAACAGCAAATAACATATAAGAGGGCTCCAATAAGATTACCAAAAGATTACTCAATAGAAACAATAATTGCCAGAATAGAATGGCAAAAAATATTCCAAGTAATGAAAAAGAAAGGTCTGCAACCAAGAATACTCTACCCAGCAAGGCTCTCATTCAAAAATGGAAGGAGAAATGAGTTTCACCAACAAAAGAAGGGTAAAAGAATACATCTCTACCAAACCAGCATATCAAAAGATACAAAAGGGTCTGCTTTAAAAAGATAAAGAAACGGACAGACAGAGAAGAACACAGGTACAAAGGGGGAAAATGGCAATAAATAAGTATCAATCAATAATAACCTTAAATGTAAATGGATTAAATGCACCAATCAAAAGACATAGGGTAGCTGAATGGATAAGACAACATGACCCACATATATGCTGTCTTCAAGAGACCCACCTCAGTACAAAAGTTAGACACAGATGAAAGTGAAGGGATGGAAAAATATATACCAAGAAAATGCACACAAAAAAGGCTGGGGTAGCAATATTTATTTCAGACAAAATAGACTTTACAATGAAGGCCACAAAAAGAGACAAAGAAGGAAATTTCATAATACATAAGAGAACGATCAATCAAGAAGATATAACTCTGGTAAACATATATGCACCCAACATAGCAGCACCCAAAAATATAAGGAAAACCTTGGAGGACTTCAAGAAGGATATAGACAGCAAAACACTAATATTAGAAGATCTTAATATCCCATGATCAGCAATGGACAGATCTTCCAAACAGAAAAACATCAAGGAAATTGTGGCACTGAACAACACTATAGAGGAAATGGACCTAACTGATATATACTGACCCTTTAACTCCAAAGAAGCCATACACACATTCATTTCAAATGCACATAGAACATTCTCTAAGATAGACCACATGGTAGGTCACAAGACAAGCCTCTACAAATACAGGAAAATTGAAACCATACCAACCATCTTCTTAGATCACAATGGATTGAAATTAAAAACCAACATCAAGAGAAAAAACCAAAAACATTCTAACTCATGGAGATTGAATAACATGCTTTTAAGTAATGAATGGGTTAATAATGAGATCAAAGATTAAATCAAAAAAGTTTCTGGAAACAAATGACAATGAATACACAACAGTCCAAAACGTATAGGACACAGCAAAGGCAGTCTTCAGAGGGAAATTCACAGTAATACAGGCCTACCAAAAAGGGCAGAAGAAGCATATACAAACAACCTAATCATAAAGCTTCAAAAACTAGAGGAGCAACAACAAACAAAGCACAGAGCAAGTAGAAGGAAGGAAATCATTAAGCTCAGAGCAGAATAAAATAACTTAAAAACTAAAACTACAATTTGAAGAATCAACAAATCCAGCTGGTTCTTTGAAAAATTAAACAAAATTGACAAGCCTTTAACCAGACTCATCAAGAAAAAGAGAGAAAAACCCAAGTAAACAAAATCAGAAACAGATGAGAAATCACAACTGATACTTCAGAAATACAAAGGGTTGTAAGAAATTACTATAGACAACTATATGACAAGAAATATGGCAACCTGGGTGAAATGGACACATTTCTGGAAACATAATATCTACTAAAATTGACTCCAGAAGAAGAAGAAGGCCTGAATAGACCAATAACAACTAGTGGAATCAAAGAAGTAATCAAAAGTTTCCCAAAGCACAAGAGCCCTGGACAAGATGGCTACACAGGGGAATTTTACCAAACATTTAGAGAAGAACTAACTCCTATTCTTCTCAAGATATCCAAAAAAATCCAAGAAGAGGAATGACTCCCAAACTCTTCCTATGCGGCCAATATTATTCTAATCCCAAAACCAGGGCAAGACACAACTAAGAAAGAAAACTATAGGCCAATATCTCTGATGAACATAGATGCTAAGATTCTCAACAAAATATTGACCAACCAGATCCAGCAATACATTAAAAAGATCATATACCATGATCAAGTGGGTTTCATTACAGGGATGCAAGGATGGTACAACATTTGAAAATCAATAAATGTAATACCCCACATCAATGAAATGAAAGACAAAAACCATATGATCATATCAATAGATGCTGAAAAAGCATTTGATAAAGGACAGCAACAATTTATGATAAAAACACTCAGCAAAATGGGAATGGAGGGAGCATATCTCAACATAATAAAGGCCATATATGAGAAACCTAAAGCCAACATCATACTCAATGGGCAAAAACTAAAAGCTTTCCCCTTAAGATCAGGAACAAGACAAGGTGGTACACTTTCTCCAATTCTGTTCAACATTGTTTTGGAAGTATGAACCATAGTAACCAGACAAGAAAAAAAATCAAATGTATCCAAATTGGAAAGGAGGAAGTCAAACTGTCTTACTTGCAGATGACATGATAGTGTACATACAAAACCCAATAGACTCTACCAAAAACTTACTTGACCTAATAAGCAAATTTAGCAAAATAGCTGGATATAAGTCAATATTCAGAAATCCAAAGCATTTTTGTATAAAAATAATAAAACATCAGAGATAGAAGCTAGTAAACAAATCCCATTTAACACAGCAACAAGAAAAATAAAGTACTTAGGAATAAACTGAACCAAGGAAGTAAATGACCTGTACTCAGAAAACTACAGAACACTGAAGAAAGAAATTAAGGAAGATACAAATAAATGGAAGCATATACCATGTTCATGGAGGGGAAGAATTAACATCATTAAAATGTCCATACTACCCAAAGCCATTTATAGATTCAATGTAATCCCAATCGAAGTACTAATGACATATTTCACATATTTATATGGAAGCAAAAACACCCATGCATAGTCACAGCAAACTTGAGAAAGAAGAACAAGGTAGGAGGAATCACAATACCAAACATCAAACTATACTATAAGGCTACTGTAATCAAAACAGTCTGGTACTGGCATAAGAATAGATGTATAGATCAATGGAACAGAATAGAGAGCCCAGAAATAAACCCAGGATTCTATGGTCAATTAATATTCAACAATGTGGGAAGGAACATAAAATGGAATGCAAATAGCCTCTTCAACAAGTGGTGTTTGGAGAACTGGACCTGGGCATGCAAAAAAAAAAAAAAAAGAATATATATATATATATATAACTAGACCACCAACTTACACCATACACCAGAATAAACTTAAGATGAATAAAGGACTTAAACATAGGCTGTGATACCATTAAAGTCCTAGAGGAAAACATAGGAAGTAAAATTTCAGATATCCTACCCAGAAATATTTTAACTGATACTTCTCCAAGGGCAAAGGAAGTAAAGGAACAAATAAACAAATGGGACTATGAAACTGAAAAGTTTCTGTTCAGCTAAAGAAAACACCAACAAAATTCAAAGGGAACCAACTGTATGGGAAAACATAATTGCCAATGATACCTCAGACAAGGGTTTGGTATCTAAAATATATAAAGAAGTTATGCAACTCAACACTAGGGAGACAGATAGCCCAATTAAAAAATGGGCAAAGGACCTGAACAGACATCTCTCTGAGGAAGACATACAAAGGGCCTATAGGCATGCGAAAGAATGCTCAATACCACTAGCCATCAGAGAGATGCAAATTCAAACCACAATAAGATACCACCTCACACCTGTCAAAATGGCCATTATTAACATATCAATGAACAACAAGTTCTGGTGAAGATGTGTGGAAAAGGGAACCCTGATGCACTGTTGGTGGGAATGCAGATTGGTGCAGGTGCTATGGAAGACAGTATAGAATTTCCTCAAAAAACTAAAAATGGAACTGTCTTTTGATCTAGGAATTCCACTTGTAGGATTATACCCAAAGAACCCTGAAACACCAATTTATAAGAACCTATGTACCCCTATGTTCATAGCAGGACTATTTACAAGAGTTAAGTACTGGAAACAGCCTAAGTGCCCATCAGTTGATGATTGGATCAAAAAACTTTGGTACATTTACACAATGGACTACTACACAGAAGGAAGAAAGAAGGAATTCCTGTCTTTTGCAACAACATGGATGGAACTGGAGAGTATTATGCTTAGTGAAATAAGCCAGTCAGTGAAGGACAAATACCATATGATCTCATTTATTACAGGACACTAATGAACCAAACCAACAACAAGCAAAACAGAACCAGATACATGAATACAAGGAACAGCCCTTTGGTGGGCAGAGGGGAGGGGGTTTGGGGAAGGTGGAGAAAAAGGAGGTAAAGAATGGGAGCAATTTAGTCAAGAAAATAGCATGGATGATCAATGGACATGGACAACAAGTGGAATTGACTTTGGGAGAAATGGGTGGGTGTGGAAGGGGAGAAAAGGTGGGGTTAAATGGGATGAATGTAATACAAGAACAATAAAATTAAATTAAAATAAGAAAAAAGCATTTATCATGAATATTGTTTTTCTTAAATTTCCTAATTTTCTGAAGTAAATTTTAATCATTTGCTTTTTGTTTTTCAGAAAATTGATCAACTTTATCTGGATGCATGTAAATTTTAATATAAGACTTTGTGGTAATTTTTATCATTTCTTTTGTTATATCTCATTTCACATAACTAATTATACTTATCTCCTTATTTTCTTGACTAGACTTACCAGAAGTCTGTTTTATAGCAATTTTTACCCACTCATTCCTGATCATCACACACAAAAATCCAATCTGAGGAAGGTTTATTAAGTATTTCATCATAGGATAGGGGCCTATTGGCCTATTTATTTTGTTTGTTATATCGCTTTCTGCTTTTATCTGTATTGTTGCCATCTACCTATGCTTTCAACTAATCTTCATTATGTACAAGGCCTGCCCAGAAAGTATCCAGCCACACACTATAAAAAGGAGACATTTATTGAAGAAGATACAAGATACAAGAAATATTGTACATAGGACAATGATGCCTCAGTCTTCTTTAAAGTAGTCACCTTAGGATCTCACAGTTCTCTTAATTGCCATCAGCTGCTTCATCATATTTTCCTGAATCTCATCTATAGTTTGAAATCACTTTCCTTTCAATGGTAACTTTAGTTTTGGGAAAAGCCTGAAGTCACAGGGCACTAAATCTGAGCTATAAGGCAGCTGAGTTACCTGGGTGACTTGATGTTTCACAAAAAACTCTTTATTAAATGTGATTCATGAATGAGCTCATTGTCATGACAAAGCTGCCAGTCACCAGTTGTCCATAGCTGTGACCTTTTAAATCATCTGAATAGTTTTGTCAGAGGAATGTTCAAGCTTAACACAAAATTTGATTCAGATTTGTTCCTCTACTTGCTCAGTTATTTTGTTACAACCACACAGTACACATGCTCCCTCCATGGCATCTACTACCCCCGTTGACTAGTACAGTGAAGTCATTATTCTTTATGTATGCTCATTCCAGTCCACTCTCCTTGGCTGCCAGGTTACACTGATGTCACCCAAACCATTCTCATTATATTAACAATGATTGAACTTTTTCTGGACAGATGTCATGTGAGTGTGTGTGTGTGTGTGTATGTATAAAATAAAAACACTTAAGATTATATACTTGTTTCTATTTCTACTTGTTTCTATTTCTACGTTGGGCCACATTCCAAGTTCTTTCTTTTTAATTTAATTTTGTTGTTGTATTTCATCCATCCTCTTTTTGTTCCCCTCTGCCCTCTTCCCCACCCACCCATTCCCCCACAAGGTCAATCCCACATGTTGTCCATGTCCATGGTTCCTCTATACTAGGTTTTATCTAAATTGCTCCTCTTCCCTGACTCTTCCTCCCCGCTCCCTCACCCCCCTTTACCCTGCCCACTGAAGGCCTATTCAATGTATTCATGTATCTGGTTCTGTTTTGCTTGTTGTTAGTTTTGTTTATTATTGTCTTGTAATGAGTGAGATCATATGGTATTTGCCCTTCACTGACTGGCTTATTTCACTAAGCATAATACTTTCTAGTTCCATCCATGTACATTCCATGTTCTTTGAAGTGCAATGTTTTTTTTTTTTTTTCCCACCAACAATTTGTAATTTTAAATGTGACCTCTATGATTTGAATTAGTAAAGAGCTCCCTCTCTTTTTATTTAAATGGGGCTAAATTTTATTTGTTTATTTAAACTTTATTATCAACTTCTAATTTTGTGTACTTTGTTTTAGGCTGCTATATATGTAATGTCTACTTCTAAAGATTTTTTTAAAAAAGATTTTATTTATTGTTTCCAGAGAGAGGAGGAAGGGAGAGAGGCAGAGAGGGAAAGAAGCATCAATGTATGGTTGCCTTTCACCTGCCTCCAGCTACAGACCTGGCTGGAGACCTGGCTTGCAACCTGTTTATGTTGCCCTGGCTGGGAATAGAACCAGCAACTTTTGGGTTCACAGGCCGGCACCTTATCTGCTGAGCCACCAGCCAGGGCTGGTTTTTGTGTATTTTATAAGTGTTCCAGGATGCTTGATTTGTAGAAGGTATTCTCTGTAGGGCATAGTCTAAATTCTACCCATGAATACAATCTTGTTAATTATAATTCTCATTTCTTTTTAAAAAAGATTTTATTCATTATTTTTAGAGAGAGGAGAAGAGAGGGAGGAAGAAAGGGAAAGAAACATTGATGTATGGTTGCCTTTAACCTGCCTCCAGCTGGAGACTTGGCTTGCAACCTGGGTATATGACCTAACTGGGAATTGAACAGGTGACCCTTTGGTTCACAGGCTGGTGCTCAATCCACTGAGTCACACCAGCCAGGGTTATAATTCTAATTTCTATGGTCCTTAGTTTTAACTACTATGTTGAGGTTTAAAAGATGTATGTTGAAAGTCTATAGGAAAGATTTTCCTGTCAGTCCATTATTTCTGTATTTTTTTTCAGGGCTTTATATCTACTGTGCCATGTTATTCTGAAAGTAGTTTCATTGAATATTACAAAATTACTCTGGTTTCTTTTGTGAGCTTTACCATTCTCCCCTAAAGTGGCTTTTTCTAAGGCATGCATTCATTTGATTCCCTCAGTGTACGAGGTCTGTCCTGAAAGTATTGAACCAATGTCAATATAACAAGCTGCCGATACTTTCAGGACAGACTTCGTACTTCCCATTTATGATCCATTCATCTGTCCCTGGTTTAGTTCTTCTTTGTCCATTTACCCTTACTACTTATAGGTCCTGTGAGCTGGGGCTGTCTGCAGTTCATCCTCCTGGCCCCATGTCCAGCATTGTCCCAGGCACATGCAATACACTCAATAAATATGCAGTCAAAGAATGGATAACCAATGACTCTCTTTGACATTTTAAATATTTTTTTAACTTCAAATTTTATTTTACCTGGAAATAATCTGACCATTCCTGTTCTTTCCTTCTCTTCCCTCTCCCATTCTTGGTAGAAGAATGGGGTTATCTGGTGCCCCTTGCTTTTGCTACTGCAGCTGTCCCTTGCAGGAGGAGCCCACTTTCCATCCCCCTTTGCTCTCCTCACCTGTGACTCTCACTGGGTATCTGGTCCCTGTATACAGAAGGGCTCAGCACAAGGAGTGCAAGGCTTGACATAGTGGCCAGGTCATGAACCAATCTTGGCCAGCTGAGCAATCTTGAGGACAATTTTTAACTCTCTGAACCTCATGTTTCCCATCCTGCTGTGAGGATAAATACCTCACATAAGAGGTATTTTGCTCAATAAGACACACTTCCCCCGCCCCCCCCCCAAAAGTGGGGAGATGTCTGTGCATCTTATGGAGCAAATACTGCATCACAGACTATGATATGCATTACCTGACCTGTCAGCAGTGGCAACAGCTATTAGAAGAGGAGGTGGTGGGCCCAGGCAAAACTCCTGGGGATGCTTAAGTGTCCCACTTTACTGCTGAATCTCAGGGCATCCAGATACCTGGGGAAGGGCAGATAGCCACCTGACACTCCCAGCTACAACCACTGACCTGTTGAATCAGCTGAGGATAATAACAGCTATGAGGTTTATTTGTGCTTGACCAGTTTAGAGCACATATTAGCAAAATTACAAAAAAGAGCTTAAAAGAAGGAAGACTCATCTAGCTGTAATTCCTGGGGAGTCTTACCAGCCAGTTGCAACCTCTTGACGTTTCCATCCACAAACCATTTAAAGTCTTTATGCTAGAAGAGTTGAACAAATGGATGGCTGCTGGTAATCATCTGACATCTACTGGACAAATGAAGAGGCCCACTATTATTCAAGTTTGTGAATGGGTGAAAACATCATGGTACGCAGTGAAGGATGAAACCATTGTACAGTCATTCAAAAAATGTGGTGTTAGCAATGCCTTAGATAGAACTGAAGATAGTATCATATATGAAGATAGCAGAGAAAATGATATCAGTGATTGTGAACAACTGAGCTTCATAAATTCTGACACTTGCGATGATGAGTTCTTGGGGCTCCCAGAAAACTAGAAGAATACTTGAAACTTCAAGTCTCTCCTCACTTGTTAATGTCAGTGATGATGGTTCTTAATACCACTGTTGACTGCTATCCACTTTACATGGTTGAAATATTATTCTGTTATATTTTATTAAATATTTTAGTACACCATTTGGTTCAGAATAATTTTTTGTTGTTTTCCTCCTCTAAACCTAGGTGCATCTTATGGTCAGGTGCCTCTTATAGTGCGAAAAATACAGTAAATAATGTATAAGGCACTGACCCTGAACAAAATTAATACTTTGTTTACTGCCCTCCAGTGCCATTCTTTAGGGAAAAAATAATAAAGGTGCCAGTTAGCCAGGACGTTGCTAACTGACCTGTGGATGTGCCTTTTGTCTGGTGGATGTGATAGTGCTACCCATGGGCCCAAGAAAGGGACAGAAGTGTGTATCAGGAGTGACTGATATGGGGAACTGGGAGGCCTGAGACCATTAGCCTGATAGAGCATCTGCCCTTCACATCGGGGGCAAAGTGGTAATGATGGTTACCTGTAGCTTTTCATTGGTAATGAAGTTGAGAGGTTCATCCTGCATTAAATAGCACTTTGGTGGGGTAGCTGCAGTTATTAATATTTTTCATTAACACAGGGCTATACATACTTTGGAAAAGCTAAGAGCCTTCTTGTCTAGATTTCTTACTAGCACCTGCAACATCTCAAACAGTAAAGGTAACTTAAGTCACATCTGACACTCATGGTTTCTGGAAAGATGATGAACAGATCTTTTGATTTGTCTTCTCATGGTGCAGAAACCTCTTGGGCATTAGTGGAGGAAGACAGGTTCAAACTGAGATGAAGAGACCTGGAAGTCCTTTTCCAGGGCCCCTCAGCCAAGACACTAGAGTAAGGGGTGATCTAACATCCAGCCTCTCTTGGCCTGACCACCTCTGTCCTGGATATCCTGACTTCATGCTCTTGGACCTGAGCCCAGTGCAATAGCCTCTCTGAAGAATGGGTTCCTGCCCTGACATTGGGAGGTTAGGATTCTACTTTTCCCAACCTCTGCCTCCTTGGTCAAGGTCAGCTTATGAGCCTGTTTTCAGGAGAGACCCCTTTAAGGCCTGTTGGATGCAGGGACCTCCCTAAGGGGGAGGAAGACCCTGAACCTGATGTAGAGGCAAATGAATTCAATATCCTTTCCTGCTAGCCACCTCACATTAGTATCTTACCTCATCTGCTCTACATCTGAGGCTCTGGAAGTGTCCAGCCTACTTCCAAGGCCAAGTACCTCAGCAGCAAGGAACCACTGCTTCCCACTTCTAGCTATGTTTATTAATTTCTCTGCACCTCTTATTCTTATAGGCCATAGCCGTCAGCTCCAGAGCCTGACAGAAAAGTGCCTGAGTCTTACGAGCACAGGTTTACCTCAGCCCGGAACAGCTGGACCTACCCTGGCCCAACCCAGAGGGCCAAGGCGACCCAAACTTATCTTTGTAAAGGGCTGCTGGTTGAGCAGCCCCAGCCAGTGTTTGATCTCAATTCTTCTAAAGTAAGAGGAATACTTTCTTCCTTCCCTGGAGTGCCCTGAGAATAAATTATTTATTATTTGTGAAGCACTTTGTAGGGTTCAGGATCATTGCACAGGGATTACTGGGCTCAAAGGCAGTGCTGGATGCCTGACAGGGTGGTTGTTACTATTAAGCATTTATGTAGCACTTACAGTTGCCAAGTGCTGCCCAATCATTTATTAGTTAATTCTCCAAGCACTCCAGAGCTGTTAGCAGACTTCAGTTGCCATGTTCTTCTGCCTTAGGTGAGGTTGCTGAGGTCAGAAGAGGCTGGCAGGTAACCTTGCTCAGGGCTACCCAGCATGGTGGCTTGGCCTTTGACCCATGAGCAAGCTGCAGTTTTCTTTCCCTAAAACCATGTCATCAACCCACCCCAATCCACAAGTGAGGCACCTGCAAAGGATTGCAGTAATTTATGACCATGGTAACGTTGCCAAGGACACTCAACTTAATGACCTACACCATTGTGAAAGGAGGAACACTGACTTTGGAGTCAAAATAGAGTTGTTCAATTTATAAGAAGTATGACTGTGAGAAAATTTCATAGAAGGCTGAGTTCCTTGATTATCAATTAGAGATAGAAAAACCAATGAGTCTGCTATGAGGATAAGTATTAAATGGAGAGAACATGGCATAAAATAAAGGCTTAATACTTGTTAGCTTCAAACCTCTTACAGTCATGACACAGACAAAATTTAGCTTTAGAGAGGACACAGACAAACCCATGAAAAATTATATAAAAGGAAGCTTTGGCTCAAGAAAACCCACTGAGACTATATAGTTTCTGCCTTTAGCTTAGGAGCCTAGGATTAGAAAGATAAGGAAAAAGAGAAAGCTGAAATGACAACTCTTTTCATTATACATAATAAATTATGTTAGTTAGGATCCATACCATGCTTCAGTAAGTTTTTTTATTAATTAAAAATGACTTACTAAGCACCTACCATGAACCAGGCACAGTTTCAGAAGTGAAGGACTTGGCAAGTGAACAAAAGAGACAAATACTAAAGGGATACTTATTATAAAAAGGCAAGCATGTATAATATTAGCAGGAGAGAACAGTATGTGCAACACCCTGGAGGAGGGAAGATTTTGAAATGCCTGAGGGACTTAGAGAACACCACTGTGGCTGGAGTAAGGGAGAAAATGGTAAGAAGTTGAATTGGGTGAGAGAAACAGGAACTGCCCACACAGAACACTGAACCCAAGTGAGGGGCTGGAATTTTAGTCCTCACACAGCATCTATGAAAGGCTGTAGCAAGGGGGTGGTGTAATCATCCAAGTTGCAGTGTACATCATTAGACATTCATTAGGCAAGAATCTGTGGGCCCAGCTGTCAGACTGTTAGTCTCTCAACTCTAAGAAGTCCATGGTGTGCTTTCTTAGTGCTATAGACTGACCCAAGATGCGTATGTTAAGACCTCATCCTCGGTGTATTTGGAAGTGGAGCCTTTGGGGATAATTAGGTCATAAAGATGGAGCCCTTATGTGTAGGATTAGTGCCCTTCTAAAACACTGGAGAGTTGCCTTCTCCCTTTTGCTCATTTGGACACAGCAAGAACACGACTGTCTAAATCAGGAAGCAGGGCTTCAGCAGATATAAAATCTGCTGATTCTTTTATCTTAGATTTCTTAGCATCCAGAGCTATTAAAAAATGTGCTTCCCTGGCTGGTGGCTCAGTGGATAGGGTGCTGGCCTGCAAACCCAAAGGTCGCTAGTTCGATTTCCCAGCCAGGGCATATAACCAGGTTGCAAGCTAGGTCTCCATCTAGGTATGTAGCTGGAGGCAGGTGAAAAGCAACCACACATTGATGTTTCTCTCCCTCTCTGCCTCTCTTCCTTCCCCTCTCCCTAAAAATAATAAATAAAATCTTTTAAAAAATGTGCTGTTTATAAACAGATTGAACCACTTAAAGCATGTCTGAAACACAGCCCAATGAAGAAAACCCTGCAGAAGGGATGTTCCTCATCCAATTCCTTTGCCACCAAGCAATAACCATGGCTTCAGGATGGCCTTGGCAATGCTCTCATATCCACCATGGCTGGTTAATTCTCATAAAAATAAAACATGCTCAGTGGAAGGAGGCACTCACATGGGCTCCACAGTTTCTAAGTGCTGATGCCCAGGCTTGCTGCCTCACAAAGCCAGCTCCTCCCCCTGCACTTAGTTGTCCTTCCTTTTCTTCCATTGTGAGATTTTCCCATAGACTGGCTACAGAAAGCTAGTTCATCTTTCTCCCTCTTTTTGGCGGTCAGGGGAAACCATGCCACTTACCAAAGCACTCCCTCATTTTAGAGCTCAGAAAGATGCCTGTAGGTCCCAGATTTCCTGGGGTGCTGACATAGACTGTGCATGTGGACAATCTGTTTGTGAGTCATAGATCTTACTAAGAAGGGTTTCCTTGCAGTTTGGTTGGACAAACAAACTTCAGTGCCTTAGAAATGGTACTCATGCAGGTGTAAAATGCTATGGCTGGAAAAAACCTTAACAGCTTTTGGTTGCTCAAAATAATGGCTGCAATCACCAGGCCATATGTAATTAATTACCAGACTCATCCTTCTGATAATTTGTGGCTAGGAGTTTGTGCCCAGCTAATGGTGAATTTCCCTGAAACCTCAGTTGTAGGGGAATCCATTGTTGAAAAGCTTTTGAGAAAAATGGGGCTGAGGCCTGAGGTCATAAAAGAACCCATGAAGCACTTATATATTCATTTTACATTCCATACAATAAAACAAAAGCCAGATGCTAAATAAAGCCATCATAAATTTATTATAATAGGAAGTTTATAATTAATTTCCATTTACCATTCTTTCCTTGCTAAAACTTTTGATCTCTCTCACAATTTCAGCAAGATGCTTATAAATTCACTTGGCTTGCAGTCAAAGAATGGGATTAAAGGGGATAATATTTGTGAAATGTTTCCATATTCAGTAACTTGCCATGCTCTGGGCTTTTCACCTGTGTTGGACAGAATTCTTACTAGCAGACAATGAAATCCATATTAGTTTAATCAGAAATTGGATTTAAAAATCATAATAGTCTGATTTCAGGATCTCTCAGGAAACCAGGAGATAAACTTGGTTGCCACACAGCCAGGAAAATTGCCCAAGCATACACAGGACTACTCTAATAAAATACCTATGCTGCCACTACCTACTGCTTGACACTTATGACACCAGGCCCTCAGAATTCCACTTTAACCGCTGAGAGGAGCCAGTGGCTTCTGCAATCAAGCTTTCTGGAAGATGCTATGGTCAGTGTGTGGCTAGAGCCTCTTGCTGTTTACTTTATTTTCCAGGTCTCAAGTCAGAGTGAGCTTGGTGAGTGCTAGGCCTATGTGGAATTCTATTTGGAAATGGAGTGTCTAGCTCCTGTCTCTCTACAGGATAGGAAGTCTAGTGAGAAGAGAGTTGCCTGAGAGGCTAACTTACAGGATCTGCTTCATCTCTATTGTAACAATAGGCTTCAGTGCTTCCCATGAAAGGCAAATTTTATCTATAAAACCATGTCTTACTCAGCTCTGACTTGTAAAATTAGATGCTTTTTGACTCTGTGACAAGAACAATAGTCTTAACAGCCAGGATTTGGACAGAGAGAAAGCTTGCTATAAGTTCTTGAAGACACCATTATGATGTTAGACACCAGGCTCAGCCTATATGAACACTAAGGTTACAAAAACAAATAAAATAACATAATCAAAGACCCTGCTACATAGGATAAGGAAGTAAAAAGCTCACCCTGTCCACTCCAGTGGGCTATGGCATGAGAGGAGAGGCAGAGACAGGACAAAATGGTTGAATGCAGTCTTTCTCCTCCCTCTCCTGGGGATAAATTTTTTTTCTTAAATTTCTTTTTAAACTTAATTTTATTGTTGTTGTATTACATCCACCCCCTTTTTGCTCCCCTCTGTTCTCTTCCCCACCCACCCATTCCCCACCAAAGTCAATCCCACCTGTTGTCCGTGTCCTTCATACTAGGTTCTTGTCTAAACTGCTCCCCTTCCTTGCCTCTTCCTCCCCCCTCGCTGAAACCCCCTTCACCCTGACCACTAAAGGCCTATTCACTGTATTCATATATCTGGTTCTGTTTTGCTTGTTGTTAGTTTTGTTCATTATTGTCCTGTAATGGGTGAGATCAAAGGTATTTGTCCTTCACTGACTGGCTTATTTCACTAAGCATAATACTTTCTAGTTCCATCCATGTTGTTGCAAAGGTTAGGAGTTCCTTCCTTCTATCTGCTGTGTAGTATTCCATTGTGTAAATGTACCAAAGTTTTTGGATCCAATCATCCACTGATGGGCACTTAGGCTGCTTCCAGTACATGGCTATTGTAAATACTGCTACTATGAACATAGGGGTACGTAGGTTCTTATGAATTGGTGTTTCAGGATTCTTTGGGTATAGTCCAAGTAGTGGGATTGCTGGATCAAAAGGCAGTTCCATTTTTAGTTTTTTGAGGAAACTCCATACTGTTTTCCACAGTGGCTGCACCACCTGCATTCCCACCAACAGTGCACAAGGGTTCCCTTTGCCCCACATCCTTGTCAACACTTGTTGTTTGTTGATCTATTGATGATTGCCATTCTGACAGGTGTGAGGTGGTATCTTGTTGTGGTTTTAATATGCATCTCTCTGATGGCTAGTGATGTTGAGCATTCTTTCATATGCCTCTGGGCCCTTTGTATATCATCCTCAGTGAGTTGTCTGTTCAGGTCCTTTGCCCATTTTTTAATTGGGTTGTCTGTCTCCCTGATGTTGAGTCACATTAGTTCTTTATATATTTTGGAGATCAAATCCTTGTCTGAGGAATTGTTGGCAATTATGTTTTTCCATACAGTTGGTTCCCTTTGAATTTTGTTGGTGTTTTCTTTAGCTGAACAGAAACTTTTCAATTTGATGTAGTCCAATTTATTGATTTGGTCTTTAATTTCCATCGCCCTTGGTGAAGTATCAGTAAACCTATTTCTGCATAGGATTCTAAAATTTTACTGTTTATTTTTTCCTCTAGGACCTTTATGGTGGCACTGCTTATGTTTAAGTCCTTTATCCATCTTGAGTTTATTCTGGTGTACGGTGTAAGTTGGTGGTCTAGTTTTATCTTTTTGCATGTTGCTGTCCAGTTCTCCCAACACCATTTGTTGAAGAGACTGTTTTTACTCCATTTTATGTTCCTTCCCCCTTTGTTGAATATTAGTTGAGCATTGAGTCCTGGGTTAATTTCTGGGCTCTTTATTCTGTTCCATTGATCTATATGTTTGTTCTTATGCCAGTACCAGATAGTTCTGATGACATTAGTCTTGTAGTATTGTTTGATGTCTGGTATTGTGATTCCCTCTACCTTGTTCTTCTTTATCAAGATTGCTGTGGCTATTAGAGGGCGTTTTTGGCTCCATATAAATTTTTCAAGTATTTTTTCTATTTTTGTGAAGTATGTCATTGGCATTTTAATTGGGATTGCATTGAATATGTAGATTGCTTTGGGTAGTATGGACATTTTAATGATGTTAATTCTTCCCATCCATGAACACGGTATATGCTTCCATTTATTTGTATCTTCCTTCATTTCTTTCTTCATTGTTCTATAGTTTTCTGAGTACAGGTCTTTTACCTCCTTAGTTAAGTTTATTCCTAGGTACTTTATTTTTCTTGTTGCTATGGTAAATGGGATTTGTTTTCTCACTTCTATTTCTCATATTTCAATATTGGTATATAAAAATGCTTTTGATTTCTAGATATTGACTTCATAGCTAGCTATTTTGCTAAATTAGCTTATTAGGTCAAGCAATTTTTTGGTGGAGCCAATCGGGTTTTGTATGTACACTATTATATTATCTGCAAATAATGACAGTTTGACTTTTTCCTTTCCAATTTGGATACTTTTGATTCCTTTTTCTTCTCTGATGGCTATGGCTAGAACTTCCTATATAATGTTGAACAGAAGTGGAGAAAGTGGACAGCCTTGTCTCATTCCTGATTTTAGGGGAAAGCTTTTAGTTTTTGTCTGTTAAGTATGATGTTGGCTTCAGGTTTTTCATAGATGGCCTTTATGATGTTGAGGTATGCTCCCTCTATTTCCATTTTGCTGAGGGTTTTTATCATAAATGGTTGCTGTACTTTATGAAACACTTTTCCAGCATTTATTGATATGATCATATGGTTTTTGTCTTTCAATTTGTTGATGTGGTGTATTACATTTATTGATTTACGAATGTTGTACCATCCTTGCATTCCTGGGATGAAACCCACTTGATCATGGCGTATGATCCTTTTAATGTACTGCTAAATCTGGTTGGCCGATATTTTGTTGAGAATCTTAGCGTATATGTTCATCAGAGATATTGGCTTATAGTTTTCTTTCTTAGTTATGTCTTGACCTGGTTTTTGGATTAGAATAATCCTCATAGAAAGAGTTTGGGGTCTTCCTCTTCCTGCGTTTTATTGTATAGGTTAAGAAGGATAGGAGTTAGTTCTTCTTTAAATGTTTGGTAAAATTCACCTGTGTATTCATCTGGTCTGAGGCTCTTGGGTTTTGTGAGATTTTGGATCACTTCTTAAATTCCACTAGTTATTATTGGCCTATTCAGTCTTTCTACTTCTTCTGGATTCAGTTTTGTTAGATTATACATTTCCAGAATTTTGTCCATTTCACCCAGGTTGTCATCTATTTTTTCATATAGTTGTTTGTAATAATTTCTTATACGGTTTTGTATTTTTGAAGTATCAGTTGTGATTTCTCTTCTGTCAGTTCTGATTCTGTTGATTTGGGTCCTCTCTCTTTTACTTGATGAGTCTGGATAAAGGCTTGTCAATTTTGTTTATTTTTTCAAAAAACCAGCTCCTGGACTTACTGATTCTTTGAATCATAGTTTAAATCTCTGAGTTATTTAGTTCTGCTCTGATCTTGATGATTTCCTTCCTTGTACTTGCTCTTGTGCTTTGTCGTTGCTCCTCTAGTTCTTGAAGCTTTATGGTTAGGTTGTTTTTATAAACTTCTTGTGTCCTTTTTAGATAGACCTGTATTGCTATCAATTTCCCTCTAAGCTCTGCCTTTGCTGTATCCCATAGGTTTTGGGCTGTTGTGTGTTCATTGTTATTTGTTTCCAGGAACTTTTTTGATTTCATCTTTGATCTCATTGTTAACTCATTCATAACTTAAAAGCATGTTATTCAGTCTCCATGAGTTAGAGTATTTTTGTTTTTTCCCCTTGAGATTGGTTTCTAGTTTCAAGTTATTGTGATCTGAGAAGATGCTTGATATGATTTCAATTTTCCTGTATTTGTGGAGGCTTGTCTTGTCATCTACCATGTGATCTATCTTGGAGAATGATCCATGTGCATTTGAGAAGAATGTGTATTTTGCTTCTTTGGGGTAAAAGGCTCTGTATATATCAGTTAGGTCCATTTCCTCTAGAGTGTTGTTCAATGCCTCCACATCTTTGTTGAGTTTTTGTTTGGAAGATATGTCCATTGTTGATAGTAAGTTACCAAAATCCCCTACAAATAGTGTGTTGCTGTCTATATCTTTCTTGGAGTTCTCCAAGATTTTCCTTATATATTGCAGAGCTCTTATGTTGGGTGCATATATGTTTACCAGAGTTCTTTCTTCTTGATGGATTGTTCACTTAAGTATTATGAAATGTTCTCCTTCATCTCTTTTTATGGCCTTCATCGTAAAATCTATTTTGTCTGAAATAAGTATTGCTACAGCAGCGTTTTGTCATGTCCATTTGCTTGATATATATTTTTCCATCCCTTCACTCTCAATCTGTGATGATCTTTTGTTCTGAGGTGGGTCTCTTGAAGACGGTATATGTGGGTCATGTTTTCTTATCCATTCAGCTACCCTATGTCTTTTGATTTAATCTATTTACATTAAAGGTTATTATTTATTGATACTTATTCACTGCCATTTTCCCATTTTGTTGCTTTTGCCTTTTTGTACCTGTGTTCCTCTTTGGTTCTCTCTGTTTCTTCATTTTTTTATTTTTATTATTTTTTAAGCAGACCCTTTTGCATTTCTTGCAATGCTGGTTTGGTAGAGATGTATTCTTTTAGTCTTCTTTTGTCTGAGAAACTCCTTATTTCTCCTATCTTGAATGAGAGCCTTGCTGGGTAGAGTATTTTTGGTCGCAGTCCTTTGTTTCCCATTACTTGAAGTACTTTTTGCCATTCCTTTCTGGTTTGAATTGTTTCTGTTGAAAAATCACTTGATAGCCTTATTGGAGCCCCCTTATATGTTACATGCTGTTTCTCTCCTCATGCTTTTAGGATTCTCTCTTTGTTTTTGAAATTTGCCATTTTAATTATAATGTGCCTTGGAGTTGGTCTGTTGGGGTTGATCTTCATTGGGACCCTCTGTACTTCCTGAACTTGAGTAATGTTTTCACTCATCATGTTAGGGAAATTTTCTATCATTACATTTTTGAACAGGTTTTCCATTCCTTGTTTCTCTTCTCCTTCTGGTATCCCTATGATATGGATGTTGTCCTGCAGATCTCTTAAACCCTCTTCATGTTGTCCTGCAGCTCTCTTAAACCCTCTCCAATTTTGTTCAGACTTTTTTCATTCTCTTGTACTTTCTTGGAGAATTTGTCTACATTATCCTCCAACTCTCTGATCTGGTCCTCTGCTTCCTCTAGCCTACTGTTGATTCCTTCTACTGTGTTGTTCAATTCAAAACTTGTGTTCTTCATTTCCTCCTGGCTCTTACTGATAGTTTCTGTGTCCTTTTTGATGCTGGTGTAGCTCTCAGTAAGTTCCTTGTAACTTCCCTGGAGTTGTTTATAGTTTTCTTTGAGCTGGCTCAGCTCATTGAGCTTCTCTATCATCATTCTTTTGAATTCCTTATATGATATATCATGTAACTCTGTTTCATTTGGTGGTCTTTCTGGGGATTCTTCTTTTCCTTTTGGTGATGTACTGATTCTTTTTTTTTTTTGCAGTTTTTAAAGTATATTTTATTGGTTATGCTGTTACAGTTATCCCAATTTTCTTTCCATTTGCTCCCTCTGCTCAGTACCCCACTCCCTTCAACAATCTGACCCCCCTAAGTTCATGTCCATGGGTCATGCATATAAGTTCTTTGGCTTTATCCTTTTCTATACTATTCTTTTTTTTTTTTAATTTTATTTCTGTTGTATTACATCCATCCCTTTTTTGCTCCCCTCTGTCCCCCTCCCCACCCACCCTTTCCCCCCAAAGTCAATCCCACCTGTTGTCCATGTCCATGGTTCCTTTATACTAGGTTCTTGTCTAAGCTGCTCCCCTTCTTTGCCTCTGCCTCCCCCCTCCCACCAACCCCTTTCCCCCTGACCACTG
>PVIW01011981.1:0-34509 GCA_004026585.1 Noctilio leporinus | reverse complement strand
AAGTATATGAATACAAGGAATAGGCCTTCAGTGGTCAAGGGGAAAGGGGTTGGGGGGAGAGGGGAGGCAGAGGCAAGAAAGGGGAGCAGCTTAGACAAGAACCTAGTATAAAGGAACCATGGACATGGACAACAGGTGGGATTGACTTTGGGGGGAATGGGTGGGTGGGGAGGGGGACAGAGGGGAGCAAAAAGGGGATGGATGTAATACAACAACAATAAAATTAAAAAAAAAAAAAATAGAGCCCCATCCCCAATGACAGACTAGGAGTTATGAATATTTGTACTTAAAATATCATCACATTGCCATCCTTAAAGTAAAACTACAAAATATACAAGGAATTATATTCATAGTCAGAGATTACAGCTGACTACCCGCCTAAGACAGAAGTGAACAAAAAATAACTAAGGAGACAAAAGATTAAATAATCAAATTAATAGTTATTCTAATGGATACTCTGAAAACAATATGTTCAATACCCTAAAAGCAAAAGACAAAAAAACTGAAAATATTAGGCTACAAAGACAACCTCAATATAATCTCCAACAAGAAACCATATAAATAATATTCTGGGATAATAATATAATAAAATTAGAATTTTTAAATAAAATTCTTATCACTCATAAATTTTCATCCTTTCTCTTAAACAGCACTTGAGACAAAAAAAAAAAAAAAAAATCAGAACTAAAATTGGAAATTGACTTTAAATAATTCTCATGAAAATAACATATGTCAGAATTTATGCTAAAAGTGTGTGTGTTCATCAGTAAAAATAAAAGTAAATTAATTAGGCATGCAACTCAAGAAGTTAGAGAAAAGCCAAAAATTCAAGCTAAGGAAAGCAAGAAAGAAAACATTAGTTATTTTAAAAAGCAGAATACAATGAATTTAATTAAAACTGTAGAATATATATATCCAAGATGTAATTCTATTTTATAAAAATAATAAAGGTAATAAGAGAGAAAAACCATTAGCTAACATTATTAAACCAAAGGGAGGAAACAAATACACCAAGTAATTATAATGGGAAAATAGCCATAGAAACTAATATAGTTTAACACATAGCATGATACTATTTTGCTTATAGTTATGTCAAATAATTTGAGAATGTGGATAAAAGAATAAGTTTAAGAAAAATATAAATTGCCAAAAGTAACAATAATGAAGTTAGACAACTAATGGGTCAATTGCTACACAAAAATAAAGACAATTGTCAGAGTTACCTCCCACCAAACAAGCACCAAGCCCAGATAGTGTCCCAGAATTCTAACACACCTTTAAGAAATGGATGGTTCTGATGCTTTGTAAACTTTGTCAGAATGTGCAAAAAATAATAAACTTACAACAGTTTTTTGGGGAAAACAGTGTAACAGTAACTACAATAAGATATCGCCTCACACCTGTAGGAATCAATAAATTAACTGACAACAATTACTGGGAAGGATGTGAAGAAAAGGGAACCTTCATGCACTGTTGATGGAAATGCAGACTGATACAGCCACTGTGGAAAAACATCATGGAGCTACCTCAAAAAATTAAAAATTGAACTGCCTTATGACCCAGTGATTCTGCTTCTGAATATTCACCTGCAGAAACCCAAAACACTAATTCAAAAGGATATATGCACCTCTATGCTCATTGCAGCATTATATACAATAGCCAAAGTACAGAATCAACCTGTGTGTCCACCTTACCAGTTACAACAGCATGGATTGTCCTAGAGAGTATTACATTAAGTAAAATAAGTTAGAGAAAGACAAATATTGTATGATTTCACTTATATGTGGAATCTAAAGAACAGAATAAACAAACAAAACTAGAATAAGCTCATGATACAGAGAACAGACTGATGGTAGGGTAACCAGAGGAGAGGGACTTGGGGGACACTGGATGAAGAAGGTAAAAGAATTACGAAGTACAAATGGGTAGTTACAGGATAAACATGGGATGTAATGTAGAGCATGAGGACTGTAGCCAGTGACAATGTGGTGACTATGTATGGAGCCAGGACCATGCTTGGAATAACAAAGGGAGCATTTTTGTAAGTATTACGATTGACCACTAAGCCATACAACTAAAATTGCTACAAAATAGTATTTAACATAAACTGTAATAATTGAAAAAATAAAGAAAATGAATTAATTGAAGCTAAAAGACAGCACAATAATAACATCAAAATTGACAAAGCAAAAAATGAAACTAGCCTACTGTCACTTATGAGTATCACAACAAAAACTATACTAAATATTAGAAAACAGAAATCAGTGACACACATTAAAAAATAATGACCAAGTAGTTTATCCAGGAATCTCAGAATGATTGAATATTTTATTTACTTATTTATTTATTTTAGATTTTAAAAATTAATTATTTTTAGAGACAAAAGAAAGGAGAGAGAGGCAGAGAGGGAGAGGGATATCCATGTGTGGTTGCCTTTCACCTGCCTCAAGCTACAGAGATGGCTGGAGACCTTGCTTGCAACCTAGTTATGTGCCCTGACTGGAAATCGAACCAGCAACATTTAGGTTTGCAGGCTGGCACTTAATCCACTGCGCCACCAGCCAGGGCCTGGTTGAATACTTTAAAATCACTTTGTAATTCATTATAGTAATAGATCAAAAGAAAATCAGGAAGGAGGAGAGGAGAGGAGGAGGCAAAGAAGGGGAACAGTTTAGTCAAGGAACTAGTATGGAAGAACCATGGACATGGACAACAGGTGGGATTGACTTTGGTGTGGAGTGGGTGGGTGGGGAAAAGGGACAGAGGGGAGTAAAAAGGGGATGGATGTAATACAACAACAATAAAATTAACTTTTAAAAATTACAAAAAAAAAGAAAAAGAAAAATCACACAGAACATTCTCACAATGGCTAAAAAGACATTTGAAAAATTCACATCCATGCTTGATTTTGTAAAGTGTCTTATAAAATAGTAATAGGTGGGTAATTTCTTAACATGATAAAAGATATGTTTGAGCACTAAATGCAATCATGTTTAATGGGGAAACACTACAAGTATTTTCATTAAGGGCAGGAACAAGACTAGGACATACAATATTACCACTATTATTTTATATTGTTCAGGGGTATGAGACTGGCAAAGGAGAAGATAAAATTATCATCACTTAGAGAATCATGATGGCGGAAGAGTAAGTGGAGCTACACCAATCTTCTCCCAGGACAAATCTGGAATTACAACTTAATTGGGGAGAAATTATCAGGAATAACCAGCAGAACACCAGTTAGAGAGAAGCCTTATAATTTGAGAATGTGGACAGAACAGAAGAGGCTGCTTCATCACAACATGACTACAAGTGCATATACCTGACAGCTGATCACAGATTAATTGGATTAAAAACCGAAGGACACAAAGACAGTGGATCTCCGTTTGGCTCCAACAGACTGAATAGGCCAAGACTGGGACACGAGCTGACATCACCAGAGATGGATCCAGGAAGTAAAGAAAATGTACCTTGCCCTGGCTAGTGGCATAGTGGATAAGGTGCCAACCTGCAAACCCAAAGGTTACTGGTTCGATTCCCAGCCAGGGCACATAACCAGGTTGCAAGCCAGGTCTCCAGCCAGGTCCATAGGTAGAGGCAGGTGAAAGGCAACCATATATTGATATTTCTCTCCCTTTCTTCCTCCCTCCCTGCCCTTCTCTCTAATGAATAAAATCTTTAAAATAATAATAATAACCTTAAATGCAGATGGATTAAGTACACCAATCAAAAGATATAGGGTAGCTGAATGGATAAGAAAATATGACCCACATATATGCTATCTACAAGAGACCCACCTCAGAACAAAAGATCAACACAGACTGAAAATGAAGGGTTGAAAAAATGTATTTTAAGCAAATGGACATAAAAAAAGGCAGGGCAGCAATACTTACATCGGACAAAATAGATTTTACAATGAAGGCCATAAACAGACAAAGAAGGACATTATATAATATTTAAAAGAACAATCTATGAAGAAGATACAATCCTTGTAAACATATATGCACCCAACATAAGCGCACCCAAATATATAAGGAAAATCTTGGAGGACGCTGAGGATATTGATAGCAACACACTCATAGTAGAGGATTTTAGCATCCTTTTATTAACAATGGAAAGATCTTCCAAGGAAAGAAATACCAAGGATATTGTGGTATTAAACAGCACTCTAGATCAAATGGATGTAATTGATATATACACAAAGCTTTTCACCCCAAAGAAGCAAAATACACATTCTTTTCAAATGCACATGAAACATTCTCAAAGAAAGACCACATGGTAGGACACAAAACAAGCCTCCACAAATTTAAGAACACTGAAATCATACTAAGCATCTTCTCAGATCACAATGGCTTGAAACTAGAAACCAACCTCAAGGGGAAAAACCCAAACATTCAAATTCATGGAGACTGAATAACATGCTATTAAATAATGAATGGGTTAACAATGAGATCGAAGAAGAAATCAAAAAGTTTCTGGAAACAAATGAAAATGAACATATAACATCCCAAAACCTATGGGACACAGTGAAGGGTGTTCTGAGAGGGAAGTTCATAACAATACAAGCCTAACTACAATGGATAGAAGAATCTCAAATAAATAATCTAACAATAAAGCTACAAGAACCACAGGAACAACAACATACAAAGCCCAGAGCAAGTAGTAGGAAGAAAATAATCAAGATCAGAGCAGAATGAAATAACTTAGAGACTAAAAGAATGATTCAAAAGATCAATAAATCCAGAAGCTGCTTCTTTGAAAAGTTAAAAAAAACAAAAAGGATAAGCCTTTAACCAGATTCATCAAGAAAAAAAGACAGGACCCAAATAAATAAAATCAGAAACAACAGAGGATAAATCATAATTGATACCACAGAAATACAAAGGATTGTAAGAAATTACTACAAACAACTATATGACAAGAAACTTGAAAATCTGGGTGAAATGGACATATTTCTGGAAATGGGTAATCTTCCAAAACTGAATCAAGAAGCCTGAACAGACCAATAACAAGTAGTGAAAAAGCAGTTATCAAGAAAATCTGAGCACACAAACAGACTGGATGGTTACACAGGTGAATTTTACCAAACATTTAGGGAAGAACTAACTCCTATCCTTCTCAACCTATTCCAAAATATCCAAGAAGAGGGAACACTCCCAAACTCTTTCTATGAAGCCAGTATTATTCTAATCCCAAAACCAGGTCAATACACAACTAAGAAAGAAACCTATAATAGTCCAATATCTTGATGAACATAGATGCTACTAAAATCCTCAACAAAATATTGGCAAATAGGATCCAGCAATACATTAAAAAGATCATGCCCTGGCTGGTGGCACAGTGGATATGGCACCAGCCTGCAAATACAAAGGTTGATGGTTTGATTCCCCAGACAGGGCCCATAACCAGGTTGCATGCCAGGTCTCCAGCCAGGTCCATAGCTGGAAGCAGGTGAAAGGCAACCATACATTGATGTCTCTCTCCCTCTCTGCCTTTCTCCCTTCCCCTTTCTCAGGAAATAATAAATAAATTTTTTTAAAAAATCATACATCATGATCAAGTGGGATTCATCCCAGGGATGCAAGGATGGTATAATATTCGCAAATCAATAAATATAATACACCACATAAACAAGATGAAAGACAAAAATCATACAATCATACCAATAGATACTGAAAAAGCATTTGATAAAGTACAGCACCTATTAATGATAAAAATGCTCAGCAAAATAGAGGGAGCATACCACAACATAATAAATGCCATATATGAGAAACCTGCAGCCAACATCATACTCAATAGGCAAAAACTAAAGATCAAGAATAAGACAAGGGTGTCCACTCTCTCCACTTCTATTCAACATCATTTTGAAAGTTCTAGCCAGAGCAATCAGATAAGGAAAAGGAATCAAAGGCATCCAAATTGGAAAGGAAGAAGTCAAACTGTCCTTATTTGCAGATGACATAATAGTGTACATAGAAAACCCAACAGACTTCACTAAAAAACTACTTGACCTAATGAGCAAATTTAGCAAAATAGCTGGATATAAAGTCAATATTCAGAAATCAAAGGCATTTTTGTATAACAATAATGAAACAACAGAGATAGAAGCTAGAAAACAAATCCCATTTACTATAACAACAAGAAAAAGAGAGGACTTAGAAATAGACTTAACCAAGGAGGTAAAAGACCTGTACTCAGAAAACTACAGAACACTAAAGAAAGAAATTAAGGAAGATACAAATAAATGGAAGCATATACCATATTCATAGATGGGAAGAAATAACATAATTAAAATGTCCATATTACCAAAAGCAATTTATAGATTCTTCAAAAATGTATATGGAGCCCTGGCTGGTAGCACAGTGGCTAAGGTGCCGGCCTGCGAACCCAAAGGTCGCAGGTTCGATTCCCCAGCCAGGGCTCATAACAAGGTTGCAAACCAGGTCTTCAGTCAGGTCTGTGGCTGGAGGCAGGTGAAAAGCAACCATACATTGATGTCTATCTCCCTCTCTGCCTCTCTCCCTTCCCCTCCTTCTGAAAATAATGAAATAAAATCTTAAAAAAAAAATGTATATGGAACCAAAAATGAACGCAAATAGCCACAGCAATCTTGAGAAAGAACAACAAAGTAGAAGGAATCACAATACTGGATATCAAACTATACTACACCACTGTAATCAAAACAGCCCGGTACTGGCATAAGAATAGACATATGGATCAATGGAACAGAATAGAGAGCCCAGAAATAAACCCAGGACTCTAGGGTCATTTAATATTTGACAAAGAGGGAAGGAGCACAAAACAAAGTAAAAATAGCCTCTTCGATAAGTGGTGTTGTGAGAACTGGACAGTAACATGCAAAAATAATAATAAAGGTAGACTACCAACTTACACCACACACCAGAATAAACTAAAGATGAATACAGGACTTAAACATAAGCCATGACACCATAAAAGTCCTAGAGGAAAACAGGCAGTAAAATTGCTGATAGCCCATGCAGCAATATTTTCACTGATATTTCTCCTAGGCCAAGGGAAAGGAACAAATAAACAAATGGGACTACATCAAACTAAAAATTTTCTGCTCAGTTAAAGAAAACACAAGCAAAATTAAAAAGGAATCAGCTGTATGTGAAAACATATTTGCCAATGAATGATACCTCAGAAAAGGGTTTGATATCCAAAATATATAAAGAACTTGCGTGATTCAACACCAGGGAGACAGACAGCCCAATTAAAAAATGGACAAAGGACCTGAACAGACACCTCTCTGAGGAGGACATACAAAGGGCCCATAGGCATATCAAAGAATGCTCAACATCACTAGCCATCAGAGAGATGCAAATTAAAACCACAATGAGACACCACTTCACACCTGTCAGAATGGCCATCATTAACAAATCAACAAACAACAAGTGCTGGTGAGGATGTGGAATAAAGGGAACCCTTGTGCATTGTTAGTAGGGATGTAGGCTGGTGCAGCCACTAAGGAAAACAGTATGGAATTTCCTCAAAAAACTGAAAATGGAATTGCCTTTTGATCAAGCAGTTCCACTGATATGACTATACCCAAAGAACCCTGAAATACCAATTCAGAAGAACCTATACACCTCTATGTTCATAGCAGCACTATTTACATAGCACTATTTACAATAGCCAAGTGCTAGAAACAGCCTAATTGCCCACCAGTAGATGAATGGATCAGAAAACTTCAGTACATTTACACAATGAAATACCACACAACAGAAAGAAAGAAGGAACTCTTACCTTTTGAAATAGCATGGATAGAACTGGAGTGTATTATGCTTAGTGAAATAAGCCAGGCAAGTGAAAGACAAATACCATATGGTCTCACCTAATACAGGACACTAATGAACAAAACAAACAAATAAGCAACATAGAACCAGAGGCATGGAAACAAGGAACAGACTTTCAGTATTCAGAGGGGAGGGGCAGGGGAGAAAGAGGCAAAGAAGGGGAACAGTTTAGTCAAGGAACTAGTATAAATGACCCATGTGGTCATTGACTGTGAGAGAGGAGATAGAAAGGGTGGGGCAGAGAAGAGCAATAGGAGAAAATGGGATAAATGTAATACAACAACAATAAATTAATTTTATTTTTAATTTAGCCCTGGCTGGTGTAGCTTAGTTGGTTGGGCATTGTCCTGAAAACTGAAAGTTCACCAGTTCAGTTCCTGGTCATGGAATGTGCCTGGGTTGCAGGTTCAGTCCCTTGGGCATGTATGAAAAGCAACCAATAAATGTTCCTCTCTCACATTGATGTTTCTCTCCCTCTTCTTTCTTCTTTATCGGTCTCTCTAAAATCAAAAATAAAATAAAATATTTTTTTTTAATTATCATTTGTGGTCAGTGTAATTGTTTACTTGGAAAACTCAAAATAATCAACTAAAAAGTTTACAAAAAACAAAAAAGTTTATTAAGTAGGCTGGATATAAAATTAACATATGAAAATATAATATGTTATACTACAAACAACAGCCATTTAGAAGATATAATGGAAGAAAGAATCCATTTATTATGGCAACAGAAGACGATCAGGTAGATAGAATTAAACCAAGAAACACAGAAGCCCTGAAAACATTATAAGGCATCAATAGAAGATTTGGATACGACGATTCAACATCAAAAATACCAAAACTACCTTTATGTTAAATATATAGATTCAATGTAATCTTGCCCCCCTCCCATATACCAACAGAGTTGAGATTTGTTTTTTTGTAATTTTAATTTTAATTTTGTTTTAATGTTTTTAATTAAAAAGATGACTCTGAAACAAATAATAACCTCTAGAAATAAATAAGAATTACTACAAAAGCATTTTTTGAAGAAGACTAATGGGTGATAGGAGCAGGACTAGCCTTACCAGATACTAAAACAAAGTGACAACGTTGTGATAATGAAAACACCACCAAACATGCCATGTACAGAGGGACAAGTCAATAAAATAGAAGAGACTCATAGACACCTTTCAAAAGGGCAACAGATAGAATTTTTCAATAAATGGTAGTTAGCTAAGTTGGTAGCTGTTTGGGGAGTACAACATCTGTCCCAAAATTATTGAGCCAATGTCAATATAATTAAAACAGTTTGAGCTGCTGATACTTTTGGGACAGACCTTGTAAAGTTGAATTTCTATCTCACACCTTATACCAAAATCAATTCAAGAAGAATCAAGTATAAACATTTGTATGAAATGAAACCATAAAATTCTAGAAAAAATGGGAGAATTTTACAAATATAATCTTGGAGTAGGGCAGACTTTTCTAAATATAACACAAAATTCAGAGCCCTTTGAAGAAAGTTGATTAACTTAACCATTTAAAAATCAAATCACCTAGTTTTTTTCCTGGTGGGGAGAAAACAGCATAAACAAAACCAAAAAAAAAAAAGATAAACTGGAAAAAAAACCCAACAACTTTGAAAACCATATCATAAACAGTTCATTTTCTGAAAGTCATTAAAAGCATAAACAATTCACTTTCTGAAATTAATAAGAACATCATTAAATCAATGAGAAATTGGACAAATTATACAAACAGATATTCATCTAAAAGGATTTGGCTCTCAAATACAAGAAAAGATAGTTTTCTTCACCTGTCATAAGAAAAAAAAATGTTAACATATGGTACCATTTTTACCTAACATATCTGTTCATATGTCACAGAGTTTTAAACCCTGCGAAGGAAACATTGCAGAGACACAGTTGTTGCAGGTCTTTTCTGCTGGTAGGAACAAACATAAGGTGATAGAAACTCCACAGGGGTCACTAGCTGGCTCTTGTGACTCTGGGCAAGTTTCTTACCATAAGACTTACTAACACAGTGCTCAGTACAGTAATATTGACACCTCTCACAGCTTTGTCAAGCACCACCTCAGCCCTGGTTGGCTCAGAGAATGTTCTAGACATGGTTAACTTGTTCAGAGGCTCTGTTCTCTGGGGTGGAGCCTTTCCTCCTCCCAGAGCTGGAAGCAGAAACTGGTGTCTAGCTCCTGCCAGGATATGAAAGATCAAGAGAGCCAGGCCCGTAAACTGCTTTAGGGACAAAGAAAAAGCTGCTTCTGAAAAGACCTGCACCACCAGGATTTGTCTGGGATAACTGCTGCTTCTCCATTTCCCTGGCCCAGAAGTGGCTCACATGGAAGGGAGAGAGCCATTTAGAGCCATTTTGCGTCCTACACCAGAGGGACACCTGGGAGATAAACAAGACTCCAGAAGCAATTAGATACCCTCAGGATAAAAAGGAGTTGTGGGAGGGATGACAGCTGGAGAAAAGCCCATTAAGAAGGTCGCAGTCACAGAGGAGCTTATGAGGAAACCACAGAGAAGGAGTATGCTTAAACATCTGCTAGGCACAGAGAGCTCCGTGCCAGCAAAAGTTTCAGCAGGGAAGTGGAACTGTAATGAGTAAGGTGGAATTAGACCTCGAATGATTGCAACAGCTGGTGAAGGATTCTAGGGAAGACTGCTGCCTCTGTCTGATGTTAGGCTGGAAGTCACCAAAGGTCTTGAAGCAAGGGAGAGCAAGGGCATCCTGGAGCTTGCACTAATGTCTCTTTGCCTCCAACCTTGAGAAGCTACAGAAGAGCTGGAGCTCTTGGCTGCAAAGCCACACACACACACCTGGCCCAGGACTCAGGAGGTAGAGAGGGGACCCAGTGGGAGCTGCAGCCTGGCCCCAACAAGGCAGGCAGTAAATTGCCACCAACATGGGCAAGTTACAGTGGCACCTGAGTCCAGGCAATGGCCTTCCCAGCATAATGGTTACTGCTTTCCTTTTGCCTTCCAAATCTTGCCCAATTTTCTCTTATGTTTAATTCTAATCCAGAATTATTCAGGGGAAGAAATTCTGGGAACCTGAGTTCTAGCTAAGCTTGGGTGACATCATGCAAATCATCCACTGCCTTCTGACAGCATTATTCAAGGAAGAACTTTCTCCCTTCCCAGCCTCCCTCCCTCCCTGTACCCCTACACCTGAGGGGTCAGTAGCACATCTGGCAACTGGAACAAAATAAGTTGAAAATGGAAAAGAAGCTAAACCCACCTTCTGCTTCAAGAGGGGGCAACTAGACCCACCTCCCTCAATATTCCATTTGAAATCTGGTGCTAGTCACAGAACCAACCAAAATTATAAAGTATTTGGACATTAACCTACATAAAAATTCAAAGGACTTTGATAGAAAATTGTAGACTACTAAAGAGTAAAATGGAAGACCTAAATATATGAAGAAAATTAATCCCAAATTAATCTATTAACTCAATATAATTCTGAATGATTAAAATTAATCATTTAATTATTTAAAATTAGGGTTTAGTTTATTAATGGATCTGAATATTTTTCTGTACCTTAATTATTTAGTTATTTGATTTCCTCCTTAGGGAAATGCCTATTGGTATGACTGTCTTCTTTCTTAAGAGTTGTTACTAGATTTTCTTGATTTAAGGACATGTTATTAAGTTACAACATTTTTCCTGTTATATTTATAAAAATGTCTCTAAGCTTGTTGATTGCCCTTAAATTCTGTTTCTACTATTTGGACAGTTAGCAGTTTTACATTTGTATGTAGTTAGGCCTGTCAGTTTGTGTATGATTTTTTCTGTTAATTATAAGGCTAAAAAATACTAAAATCAGATAATCATTCTATTTTTTTATTATTTCTTTTTTATAGTTAACTTCTTTTAATTGAGGTATAATTGACATATAACATAGTAGTTTCAGATGTACAACATGATAATTCCATATTTGTACTATAGTTTATTGTGAATGATCATCTCAATAAGTCTACTTAACATCCATTACCATATATTACAAAGTTCTTTCTTGTGATAAGAACTTTTCAGATCTACTCTCTTAGCAACATTCAAATATGCAATACAGTATTATTACCTATAGTTGCTGTATATGTTACATCCCCATGACTTATTACTGGAAGTTTGTACTTTTTAACTCCCTTTACCCATTCCCTCACACAATTAGCTTCTTTCTTTATGTGGAATTTATTGTTCTTCTTTTACAATATAAAATATATGTCTGAATATATGTCTATCTTCTTCCTCCCAAACTCACCAACTTTCTAATTTGTCCTAGCATTTTGTATCTATAACTAAGTGTACTAAGATAATTCTGCATTATCTTAACAGCCAACATCAGAAATCCTCTTAGGAGACAATGCCACTGTTTAGAAGATTCTTTTGATAAATGTGGAATAAAGGTGAACCCCTGGGATGCAGATTGGTGCAGCCACTGTGAAAAACAGTATGAATTTCCTTAAAAAATTAAAAATGGAACTGCCTTATGACCAAGCAATTCCACTTCTGGGAATATATGCGAAGAAACCTGAAACATTAATTCAAAAGGATATATGCATCCCTATGTTCATTGCAGCATTAGTTATAATAGTTATAATTTGAAAATAGTCCAGCTGCCTGCCAGTAGATTTGTGGATTGAAAAGCTGTGGTAAACCCTGGCTGGTGGCTCAGTGGAATGGCACCGGCCTGCAAACCCAAAGGCCGCTGGTTCAATTCCCCAGTCAGGGCATATAACCAGGTTGCAAGCCAGGTCTTCAGCCAGGTTCTTAGCTGGAGGCAGGTCAAAGGCAACCATACATTGATGTTTCTCTCCCTTTCTTCCTGCTTTTCTCTCTGAAAATAATAAAAAATAAAAAATAAAATTTTAAAGCTGTGGTACATTTACACAATAAAATACTACTCAGCCATTAAAAAGTATCTTACCTTTTGTGACAGTGTGATTGTATCTGGAGAGTATTATGTTAAGTTAAATAAGCCAGTGAATGAAAGACAAATACAGTATAATTTCGCTCATATGTGGAATCTAATGAACAAAACAAACATATAAACTAGAAACAGACTCATGGATACAGAAAACAGACTGACATCCCTCAGAGGGGAAGCAGGGTTGGAGAACTGAGTAAAAAAGGTGAAAGGATTAAGCAAAAAGTAAAATAAAGAACCATAGACACAGACAACACTATGGTGGTTACCAGAAAGAAAAGGGGGTGAAAGGGGTACAAGAGGGTAAAAGAAGCATAAATGGGGATAGTAGGGGAATTGGCTTTGGTTGAACACACAATACAATATACAGATGACATATTACAGAATTATACACCTGAAACCTATATAATCTCATTAACCAATAAGTTTAGTAAAACAAAATTTAAAGGTGAACTCCCTAAAGGCTCAAGTGACAATGGCACCAAAGCTCTAGATAAGGAGGGAAGCCATTCTGAATGAGATTCAGAAGAAGTTTGTGGTTATTCACATAAAAGCAATGGTGAGAGACAATGAAAATAAAGAAGGGAAGATGGTGAAAAGATGAGCCAGAAATTGGCGAAAGGTTAGAATGAGTCAAGGTTCAGTGAAGTAAGTTGGAGATGAGGAACAAATACATGTACTTTAAAAGGTAATGCTTGTTATAAAAACTAAGATTATTTGCATTTCAGCAATATAGACCACCCCTCTTCTGTCACACTCCTGCTCAACACTTATTGTGTAAATGGATTCTTTCAGCTGGAATTACTTAGAAGAATGACAGATAGAAAAACAAAAAGCCATAGAGAACTAAGGAATTTCTTAAAAGAAAAACAAAGAAGAGAGGCTGCATCAGTAGCCATGAGCATGCTCAGGCTTCAGAAGAGGCTTGCCTCCAGTGTCCTCCGCTGTGGCAAAAAGAAAGTCTGGTTGGACCCCAATGAAACCAACGAAATCACTGATGCCAACTCCCTTCAGCAGATTCAGAAGCTGATCAAAGATGGACTGATCATCTGGAAGCCCGTGACTATCCATTCCTGTGCTCGCTGCTGGAAAAACACCTTGGCCTGCAGGAAGGGCAGGCTTATGGGCATAGGTAAGGAAAAGGGTGCTGCCAATGCTCGAATGCCTGAGAAAGTAACCTGAATGAGGAGAATAAGAATTCTTCACCGGCTGCTCAGAAGATACCGTGAATCTAAGAAGATTGACTGCCACAGCCTGTACCTAAAAGTGAAGGGTAGCATGTTCAAAAATAAATGGATTCTCATGGAACATATCCATAAGCTGAAGGCTGACAAGGCTTGAAGGAAGCTTCTTGCTGACCAGGCTGAGGCCTGCAGGTCTAAGACCAAGGAAGCTCCCAAGTTCTGTGAAGAGCGGTTCCAGGCCAAGAAGGAAGAAATAATCAAAACTCTGTCCAAGGAGGAAGAGATCAAGAAATAAAGCTCCACTTGTCTTTCCTATACATAGTGGCTTTGGCAATTACATGGATCAATCATTGAATAAAGTAGCCTTATCTAAAAAAAAAAAAAGAGGAGAGATGTGCACTATCAGGTAATGGAAATAGTACAGCCATGGTAGTTGTTTAGTCAAAGTAGGCTAGATTCTGCTGCAGAAACAAAACATACAAGTGTAATCATTTAAAACAACCAAGACCTGTTCATCACATTATGTGTCAACTGAGGGCTGCTTGGAGGGCCTTCCCTGTGTCTCTCTACTCCAGGGTCCAGGTCAGCAGCACCTGCCAGACTGCAGCATTGCAGGTTATCATGGCAGAGGGAAGGGACATGGTGAATTGCACACCAGTTCTGAAGGCTTCCTCCCAAAAGTGACATGTGTCACTTATGTTCACATTTCACTGTCCAAATCAAGTCACATAGCCACACTGAACTCCAAGTGGACAGGGAAATGAAACCCTATTATTTTCCTGAAAGAGAAGAGAATGACATTATTTGTGAAGAGTCCTAATGGCTACAACAATTTTTTTTTTAAAGAAAACTGTAGTACTAGCACAAGGATGAATAACTATACCGATGAAACAAAAGAGAGAATTTAGAAGAAACAAAATATTTTAATAGAAATGTATTTAAGGTACATGTTTGTGTACTGGGTACATGATGTAGGGAAATAATGAAGCCCTGGGGAGGGCGGTCTGCTGAGTGGACATTGTTAGGAAGACTCAGCTTTTCATACAAATAAAAACAACTTTCAGCCTGTCTTTCTACTAGATAAAACTTCAGCTCCAGAAGATTAGGGCCCCAAATGTGAGTTTTAAAACTACACAACTACTGAATAAAACGTAAAAAGAAAGTTTTTTGACCTCGATATGGGAAGATTTCTTTAATAAGTCCCCAAAAGTCTAAAACAATGAGGAAAAAAAGAAATAATGGATTTGACTAGAATAAAATTGAGGCTTTCTGTTCACTAGCAGAACAGAAAGACAGGGTTAGCTGGCAGGTGATCAAACAGGAGAAGATATTACAACAACTTAAACAGAGTATATGTATACGGGGTGTGCATGATAAAGTGGCAAATTTTAGTAAAAAAAACAACATACCACAAAAGTGTTATATTTTGAAGTAAATTTATTCTTTTTTTAAGATTTTATTTATTATTTTCAGAGAGAGAGGAAGGGAGGGAGGCAGAGAGGGAGAGAGACATCAATGTGTGGCTGCCTTTCACCTGCCTCCAACTATGGACCTGGCTTGCAACCTGGTTATGTGCCCTGGCTGGGGAATGGAACCAGTGACCTTTGGGTTCACAAGCCTGTGCCTTATCCATTGTGCCACCAGGCAGGGCAAAATAAATTTATTTTTATTGTAAATACATAAACATAGACATAAACATAAACATCATTTTTTTTTAATTGTTAAAAAAAGTCTCCTCTTGCTGCAATAATAGACTTGATTCAACTTCGGAATCTTGAGCACACATTCATTAACTTTTCTTTATCCATGGACATCATGTTTTCAATATTAGCTTTAACAGCCTCTTTATTGGAATGAGGTTGTTTATTAATTTCTCTCTCACAAATGCTCCATACATAATAGTCTAAAATATTTGCATCTGATGAACTAGGCAGCCAGATTTCCCTTGACCAGAATTCAGAAACATTGACACTGAGACATTCTTGCACCTTTTTGGCATCATGTTCTGGTGCACCATCTTGTTAGAAGATAAAATGACATCCATTTGCAGCATGATTCATCCACACTACAACTATTTCTCCCAAAACATCCAGGTAAACATCAGCATTCACCTTCAAGCCTTATGGGGGAACTTGCAGTGTCATGATATCGCCTTCATTGCTGACAATACCTAACACCATCATTGTAGCAGGAAATTTCATTTTCATGACAATTGGGACTTCATTAAGAGTCTCACAGAGCCACCTGTTGTGTCTTCTGTTGACTATTTGGTCTTGCTGAAAATTCTTTGCATCAGAGAAGAAAATTAAAGGTTTTTTTCCTTTGGGGTTTTTCCATTTTTTTAGCAGTTTTGTTGCTTTTTCAAAGTGCCTTTCCTTGTCTGCTGTGTCATAAATTGGTCCCTTCTAAGAACACATGATCTGTATCTGATACCTTTAGCAATAATCTTGCGAACCGTTGTATCCAACATCTGCAGTTCTCTTGCTGTGGAGCACATTGACTTTCTTGGATCTTCATTGATGATCTCCTGGATTCTGTGTACAATATCTGGATTTGTACAATCCTTACATACCTTACACATTTTCCTTTTTGGTGTGGTGACATCAGGATCAGCATCATACACCTTCTTCACATTGCAAAATGTACATAAAGGGATGTTACTGAAGTCCACAATTTCCTTAGCAGTTCACCCTCCATACAGTCCAGAAATTACAGTTGCTCTAATATCCTATTCCTTGGACATGACAGTTGCTCTCAGAATTAAATACTTTTTATCTGGCCAGTCAGTGAAAGACAAATACCATATGATCTCACCTGTTACAGGACAATGACAAATAAAACAAACAAACAAACAAACAAAATAGAACCAGATACATGAATACAATGAATAGATGATCTTCAGTGGGCAGGGGGGAGAGGGGAAGGGGGAGGAGGAAGCAAAGAAGGGGGACAATTTAGTCAAGGAACCAGTATGGAAGAACCATGGACTTGGGCAACAAGTGGGATTGACTTTGGCGGGGAGTGGGTGGGTGGGGAAGGGGACAGAGGAGAGTAAAAAAGGGAGGGATATAATACAACAACAATAAAATTAAATTTAAAATAAATAAATACTTTATATCTGAAACAATGATGTTAAATCATAACCTTAGAAACATAGTTTTTCAAAATTAATAAGAAGTGAAACAAAGAGATGAAAAGTTACTGCCAATGTATTGCACACACCCTGTATATCTTGTATATCATATATATTACATGGTTCAATCAACAAGAAAAACACAGAAACAATGCAGAAAGGGCAAAAAATACCACCGGGTAACTCACATAAGGTAGAATCTGCTGTCCTTCCTTATAACAGGTACATGAAGAAATAAGCACAGTAGTCAGAGACATCCAAAAGCCAGAGAAGTAACCCTGTAAACAGGTTGGCAACAGCAGAGAGTCAGGTAACACCAAGTGTTGGGAAAGATGTGGGGTACAGGCCTTGAAGATGCTGCAGTGGGAGAGTCTGCAGATAGATCTGCCATTAGGAGCCACCTGGCAGTTGAATGAAAGTAGTAGACTCAGCCAGCAAGCCTTTCCGTGGGTGTGTACTGCATAGAAACTTCTCTAGGAACCCACAAGAGGACAGGCTCAAAATTTTTCATTGCAGCAAAGAACTGAATTACTCTGGGCATCCATCACTAGGGGATGAAAAGCAACATTTAGTGGATGCATGGTGTGAAGCACTGTGCAGCAGCCAGAAGTAGGATCATAGGTAATAATACCACAGCATGAACTAATGTGAAAAACGGGGTTGACTGAAAAAAACAAGAAGCACACAAGCCCTGACCAATGTAGCTCAGTTGGTTGGGCAGCACCCTACAAAATGAAAGGTTGCTGGTTCAGTTCCTGGTCAAGGTATGTGCCTGGGTTGTGAGCTAGTCCCCAGTCAGGGTGTGTGCAAGAGGCAACCAATTGATGATTCTCACACATTGATGTTTCTCTTCCTCTCTTTCTCCATCCCTTCCCCCTTCTCTAAGAATAAATAAATTAAATCTTTAAGAAAAACAGACCAAAAATACATAGATATTTTATATATAATATACATCATAAAATATGTAATATATAAGTATATACATTTGGCCTATATGTATGACATACATGTGACATATATTAGATAAAATGGGAGGAAATGAAAAGTAGTAATGAAACAAGACAAAATGGCACCTTTTCAGGCAAATGATAGTTGCCATGGACTATAGGACACAACACAATTCTATGCATCTGCATCCAGTAAGTAGAAGGAAAAAGAAAGCAATCTGCCCTGGCTGGTGACACAGTGGATATGTGCCAATCTGCAAACCCAAAGGTTACTGGTTCAATTCCCAGCCAGGGCACATAACCAGGTTGTAAGCCAGGTCTCCAGCCAGGTCCGTAGCTGGAGGCAGGTGAAAGGCAACCACACATTGGTGTCTCTCTTCCTCTCTGCCTCTCTCCCTTCCCTTCTCTCTAAAAATAATAAATAAAATCTTAAAAATAAAAAAGAAAGAAAGAGAAAGAAAGAAAGAAAGAAAGAAAGAAAGAAAGAAAGAAAGAAAGAAAGAAAGAAGGAAGGAAGGAAGGAAGGAAGGAAGGAAGGAAGGAAGGAAGGAAGGAAGGAAGGAAGAAAAAAACAGTCTCTTAGGATCTCTGGGCTGCATAAGCGCGGCACTACCATTCATATACCATTGCAAACACCGCTTCTTCTCAACCTTTAACCTGAGATTCCAGGCTCAGCATCCAGACACCAGGATTCAGGAGGTACATGTGAGGTGGGCCTGAGAACCAGTATTCCCAATCAGCTCCCAGGCAACACTGACTGATGCTGTTGCCCAAGAAGCAATGCCCTGACATGCAAGGAGCTGGACCACAGTCACAAGCTCATACCAAACCACCAGAGAGACTGGAAGAGGCAGACTAAATCTGCCCCAGAAAAGAAAAGAGTTTTAGTAAACAGCTAGCCAGTGCCTGCCACTAAGTCACAACCTGGCCAGGCCCATATGGCACCTGCACTACTCATTCATTCTCACATTTACCTCCCTCCTAGATTATAATCGCCCTGAGGATAGAGGCCATGCCTCCCTGTGCCCCTGTCTCCCTGCCCTTCCATATGGCAGAGACTCAGTAAATGTTTGTTGGTACCAGGCTGGACATTTGAAATTTTTGAGAAGAAAGTGACTAAGAAGTTAGGGAATCCGAATAGGAATCTCACCAACAACTGCAGAAGGGTGGATGAGAATGGGAGTCGGCTAAGCTTAAGGAGAGGAGGGAGGCTGCAATGGAAAGGAAAGCTGCTGTCAGTGTCCACCCATTGTCACTACCTACCCATCTGAGTTGCTTTCATCCACCACTCCCCCTCTGCCACTCCCACCCCTGCCCCCAGCTGGATTCTGAAGAACAGCAGGGCACCATCAATTTAGAACCTCTGGACCAGCCCCAAATTGCTGGAAGATGGGATCAGAGGGATGAAGTCAGTCTGAAATTCATGCTCAGTCCCACAAGTCCAGAGTGGATTAACCACGTGAGGATAAACAGTAAAATGTCTGGATGCAAGTCCACATACTGCCTCACACCTAAAGGGTTAGGGTAGAACCATATCTAGGAAGCATCGGTGGACATTTGTCTTGGTGGCTCTTTCTTCCCCTTCACCCACTTTTCCTCCTCTCTATATCCTGCTCTGGGTGCTTCTGTTTGGAGAGCATTGAGGTGGAAGACTGTTCTATGGCCAGGTCAACACATCCCCTGCACTGTAGCACAAAACCTCTAAGGCACATCTCGATGCTGAGGTTCTAGAAGGTTATTTATACTTTATGTAATTTATTTTGTTTCACTCTCTTGGAGTTTTTTCCTCTTAAGGTCACAGGGACAATTAAGTCATTCCAATGCTGACATTCCACTTGAAGGGAAGATTATAAGCACCATAGTCTCCCCTACATGACCAAGTCAGCTGGCCTGGGAGGGTTGCTATCCTCAATCTATCTAACTCACTGTGACCCCTCCCACTTGCATGAAACCCACACTCTCCTCTGGGCACAGAGAAGGTGCCACATTTAGAACATCTCTCAAATTTTCCTGCTGTTGTCTTGGATTAAAGCAATAGAAAGATAACCTTTATTGTGCCCGAGGCCCTGGGAAAGAATTCGGGGACCTGGGGTAGAGGTGGATCTGCCATCTATCAGCCAGTTCATCACTGGGCCTGCAGGTACCCGTGGCCCCCAGACTGCTGAGCATCCGCATTCCAGGGAGGACCCACCCATTCCTAACTCCAGACTGACCTCTCCTGGCCAAACCCTGCACAGCAGTCTGGAAAAAAGCATGAGGAATCATTATTTTCTCACCACTGCCTCCAACAATGAAGAGAGAGGGAAGAAGTGATACAAAGGGGAAAAAGAAGTTAGTTGTTCCTCTCACCCTCCAGCCTCCCGCCTCTCCCTCAGACTCCAGCTGTCGACCTAAAATCACAAAGACTTTTTGCTCAAAACTCAGAGAAAAAAAGAGGAAAGCAGAGAAAAGGGAAGAAGCAGAAGAGAATTTCAAAAGGACAGCTAATTTGTGCAGTGCAGGACAGCTGCATTTGCATAATGAAATGTGCAGAGGATGTTTGGCTCATGTATTTTTTAGAAGGTTTAACTTTAATTTTATTTAGCCTTAAGAAGGGCATGTCACTCAAACTCTGCTGGTCATTTGTAAAAAAATATTGCAATTGTGTTTCCAAGGAGCTGTCTTTCTGGCCTAAGTGGCTGGGGCTATGAATGCTAATATGGACGTTGGGAGATCCATCAGGAAGGAAAGCACAGCAGAGAAAAATGGGACAGAGACACCAAGAAAGAGACACTGAACACAGAGAGAAAAAAGAATCAGCAGGAAAACAAAGCAAGAAAGAGGCAGAGTGTGGAGTGGGACAAGGACCCCCTGGACTCAGAAGTAGCTGGTCAGGCAAACACACACAGCAGCTGTGGGAATGATGTTCCCAGTAGACCACACCTCACTCAGGCAGGTAGGCCCAGCTCTCCCAGCCCATGGTGTTCAGATTGTTTTGAATATTGCTACTCTAATCTCCAATTGGAAATACCATTTCCAAGTAGGGCACTCTATTGCCAAACTATCTTCCTTCACCCACTGGTCCTGCACTGGAAGTGTTTTCTCCCATTTCTGAGCTGCAATAAGGGAGCTTGATGGTGGACTAATTGCACCGGGAATGGGCAAGGGAGGGCAGAGCTGAGCCTGGCTGTGTACTTTTTTCCTCCTTCTAGTACTGCATCAATTGCTTTTGAACTCCCCTCCCTAGTTTCCACCACAAACACCCCAGCCTCCTACATAAAATACTCTCAGACTTTCAAATAGCATGTTACACCACTGGCCCACAGCAGAAACGGAACACTGAGAATGAAGGCTGATCGCAGCTGCAGAGCACTTCTCTCCATTGGTGCACTGGCCTCAACAAGTTCAGAGACCCTAGAACCTTGAACTCAGGCCTAGTCTCTGATTTACTGGTGTAGAAACTGAAATCTAGAGGGAGAAACTCCATTGCAAAGGCAGCCAGGGCCCCAGGTTAGATAACATCCAGCCACACCTCTTGCTTCCCTCGTTTTGCTCCTCAAAGCCTGGGCTCCCTCACTTCCTCCCTTGGTCTCAAAGGAGAGATCACTAGCAAAATATTTAGGAAAATCCCACCCCGGCAAAAACAAGTTAGAACTCCTTGTATGGTTCTTCCTGTTGGTTGTCTAATCTGAATGTTTAGCTCTCATCCTGATCTGGGGATCAGGCATGTGGCATCTGGGGACACCTCCAAAGGTCTCAGCCTAATCCAGACTGGAGCAGAGTGGCACACTAGACCACACCCCACAGAAAGTACTGCAATCCCTACAGGGGAAAAGTGAAAATCACACACATAGCTGGGGTTGCCTGGGACTAGCCACCTAGTACCCAGAGCTCATGGACATGGCAGGAGGACAAAGGACGGCTCATATGGTGATATGGGACAGGCAGTCTGGGAGGGCAGGAGATTTGGAGTTGAGCTGTCTGGGCTCAAATTTGCTTGAGCTAATCACTCGAGTGAGTCACCTAACCTTTCTTATCTTCTGTTTCTTCATTTGTAAAAAGAAAGACTATCGACTTATAAGATTGTCATGAGAGTTTGATTTCATGCATTTTAATTTGCATGTCCTATAGTAGTTAAGGGTTAGAGGGGCTGTCTGCCATGTCCTTGCACAACCACTGCTGATTTCCTATTACAGACATACCTCAGCACTTGTTGGTATGTTGAAGGACTTCAGAACTTGTCCCTCAAACCCTGTACTCATTCCATTTTGACTAGGAAAACATGTTTCATCACTCAATGCTTGCTTGGGACTTATTGCACTTGCTAGAACCTATATAAGTCACAAAAATGCTTCAGCACTCGGTACTTGTCAGTTTTGGCACTCATCATGAGTTCCAGAACAAATTAACAATGAGTAGCAAGGTATCACTATTCTGGTGGCCCCTGTTGTCAACAAAAGAGCTTTGATAAAGACTAGAAAATCAGAGACTGCTGGAAGCAAGACGGGTAGAAACAATCTAATGCAACATTTCAAAAATAAACTGACTAAAGTCCAGAGAGGGGGCACAGGTTGTCATACAAACCAAGATCTGAACCCATTTTTTCAGGTTATTCTTTCTGCTCCTCCCTTTCGGGTGACAAGACTAATATTTTAGATAGGTGAAATTCCATCCAACTCCCCCACCCCCAAATCCCCCACTGCCCCCACTGCTCCCATCACACACACATCAGAAAAGGGCTTCTGAGTCAGAAGTTTCCAATGTGTAGACACAGGGGACAGCTGAAGCCAGACTGGGGATGAGAGAAGGGCCAGGGGAGGGGCTGGCACTGGCCATGGCAGCCCCTCAGGAGCGCCTGCATATGGCCAGCCAGGCCTGGCAGCCGGGCACACTAATCCTGCTGTCAGCTGGCCAGGAGATGGATTAGGAAATGTCATGTTTCAAAGGAAATTATTTCCATTTTTTGCCCAGGAAAGGAAAAAGCAGAAAGACAAGCAAACTCCCAGGGTCATGTATTGGGAAACAGGCCAGAATGTGAGAGATAACAGGCACCTCCCCACCTCTTCCTGCAGACCCTCTGTAGGTGCCCAGAAGTGACAGCCATCTCCTCCTTGAGTTCATCCTGGCCAAGGACAAATGAATTGCACAGTTTATCAAGGGAGGAAGGGGCATGTCGTATGCTTATCAACCATGACTCACCTTTGGTCCCTGCTTCTCTCCCCCCTGTCTCTGCTTCCCCCAACCACAGCCCTGTTCACTCAACTGGCCCCTGGGCTGGCCTCCTAGGATCAGCAAGCCTGAGAGAGATCTCTCTCTCTCTCTCAACCCTCCCTGCACGGCACAGGTGCCAGAACCTCTGGGCTGGTCTCCCCTGAGACCATTATCTGGGGCTCCCACTCTGCAGGCAAGACAGAAAGCCTCGAGATGTGGAGAATGAAATAATACAATCTCCCTCTCTAAATTCCTCTCCCTGCTATCACTTTTCTTCCTCGCCAGCCTCATCTGAGACAATAATAAACACTTCTCATTCTCACCACCGCCGGAAATCATGGGGCTTCTTAATTACAAAAGTAATGTCACAATATTAGCAATTAATTAATTCTAATCTGGCCCAGAAGAGAGGTCAGGCATACAGTCACCCCCATATGCCTCTGGAGCCAAAGACCACCCCAATGGATATTATGATTGAAATATATTTGTATGGAGTTATTAGATATTATCTGCAATCAATCCATTACCATAAACTTGAGCTTCCACATTCTTTCATATTAAATGAATTCTTAAATCACATTTCCCAATAAGCACTGCCTCAAGTCAGCCCTTATTTATCTAATAACACCATGCAAATATTTTATTATATTTCAATGAAATGTGTCGAAAACTATTACCTTGTGCTGCCTTTGGAGGGGAGAAAGAACAGGGCTGGGTGGGAGATGGGGAGGCTTCCCTCTGCAGCTACTCAGAGCGAAAGAATTCCCCTCACCCTGACACCCACATTCCTCCGCTCCACTCTATGTTCCTAGCCCCTTCAGGAAGGTAGGTCTACAAGAAAAGCAGAGAGACCCTTCTTTAACCTTAACAGCCCTCTGCCCCCTCACCCCACCCCAGCCACAGACCAAGATTAGCAATAGCTTCATGGTTTTGTGCCCTATGTAGTCACTCAAGGTTTTATGCTCAAGGGGTCCTGTATTTCACTTAACAGTCAATGTCACCTTGTTGAAATTCCCAATCATTTTGAGTAAGGGGCCCCATTTTCATTTTGCACTGGGAAAGACCCTGTGCTGTAACTGGCCCTGTCCAGGGTATACTTGAATTCCACAAACATCATGCTTTGCAGTCAGGCATGCTTGCCACCTGCAATCTAGCAGCCAAACCTTTCTGGTCCAAAAGGTCCTTCTCGCCTGTCCAGCCTCCCTTTCTAGCACAAATCATCTTCCAGAGTGTTAGTCATTGTGCTAATGAGGGCCCAGAGGCTTGTGCTGACAAGGAGCAGAATGCAGACTAGATCCCCAATACTGAAAGGATCCCAAAGTCAGGAGGGCTCCCAGTCATTGCACTGCTGGCAACACTGACATAGGCCATCAGTGTGTGGGGACAGTTGAATTTGGGACAGAGCTAGAGCAATCTGGCATTAGCCATGCCCAGTGTTCCCTGGGATCCCACCTTTAGCCTATGGCCATTGGTTGCTACCACCATTGTGGCTGGCAGGTAGACCTGTCCCCACTGTCCCCCTCTCCCTGTTGTCCACAGTCTTCACCAATCTTGGAAATGTTGGCCTCTTGGTGACCAAAGCATCAAATGGCCATTTGGTTATTAGCACTATAGTCCCTTCAACCAAGAAACACATTTTTCAGGGACTGACAGACTCTGCAAAGCAAACTTGCATGCACAGTTCCCTCCATTTTTGGGTTTTCAGTTTTACCATCTACAAAATAGGGAAAATAACATCTTCTATGAAAACCTCTCAGAGCTTTTGCAGGAATTAGGTGAAATAAAGTAGGTTACTATGTTTTGATTTTCCATTTCTCAGGCAAGTGTGTCCAAAGGTAAAATAGATCCATGGAGATGTTTCTACGTTCTCCCCTAGGTTGTGGGATGCTGTGTAACCCTTCTCACAGGTGGCCTCCATGCCTCAGGTAATCCTCCTTTCTCGTTGGTACTTCAGCACCACTTTACTCCCTTAGTGAGAAGGGCAAGGAGGGCTTTGCAACGTGCACACAAGTAAGTGGAATTCACTGTAACATGGAGGAGCACATGGTCCCAGTCAAGGCCCTCTGCCTGGTGAGTCCCAGATCCCAAACTACTGCGGGACTGAGACCTCAGAGCAGGATGTGGCTCGTTGATGCAGCCAGGGAAGTGGAAGTCCAAACCAGCTGATATCAGAGTCCACTGAGATTAAGCTTCCTTCCTTCCAGCCCCACTTCTGTTAAGGCTTCTTGCATGCCTTCTCCTTTCACTCCTAATTTACACATTCTTGCACATTAAATCCACACCACAACCCGGTGAGGCCCTGTTACAGATGAAGAAAGAGAAGTCACATACTTAGTCATGGGCAGACTGAGATTCTAACCTGGATCTCTCTAGCTCAAAGACAAGCCACATTCCATGACTAAGGACAATCTAGTGTCCCACCTCTCCTCCAGGCATTTGCACTTTCAAAAGAGTCTGATCACAGAGCAAAACCTTGACTCTGGAATCCTAAAATGTCTCATTCATTCATTCATTTATTTATTCTTCAAACAAGAATTTACTCTATGCTAACAATGTGCCAGGCACAGTTCTAGGTCCTAAACACACCAGACACAAACCTGTACCTCCAAGAGCTGGCATTCTGGCCTTTGATCACAGTCCTCTGGTTGATCTAGAAGTTGCCCTGGGCCCAGCTCTGGGCCCAGCTCTGAGCCCAGAGTGCCACCACTTGGCATTGAAGCACTCAACGAAACAAAGAGAGAGGATCCCAGGGCCCACCCACCTACCAGATTAGGCAATTTGCTCTCTCAATTCTTGCCCTGCCTTCTGAGTGGCTGACCAAAGATTTAAGGAAAGTCAGAGTCACTGCTCACAGGAAAAGGAATTCCAGGTAACAGGACAAAGGAAAGATTTCATATGGAGAATCTTCCCAAAATGCCCTGTATGTGCCCTGTAGGAAACCAGTCACTGGTAAAGGTAGCTTGTACGCAAGCCTTATGTGTGCATGCGCACTTGCGCGCATATAGATGTATGAGAAAAAGAGAAAGCTATCATTCAATGCTAAGTGCCTTGAAGGCAAGGATGCCAGCCTATTTTTCAGGTGCCCCTCATCCACCTGCAATTGGGGAGTTTAAGGGGGTTTAAGCAGAAGGAGCTGACCACTGGACAACCTGACTGAGCGCACAGACCAACCCCAGTCACCTGACTGGACAGGGGCTCCTCCTCCTTTCATTCTGTTCCCTGTCTCTCCTCCCTCCTTCCTCTAATCATTCATGGTAAGATTGACAGAATTGCCCCCATCAGCTAAAACTGCCTCTGGGCACAAGTATAAAGCATAAAACAGTTAGGAAAAATCATGCAAGAGCAGTTGGCACCATGAGTAACTGTTTTAAACACTCAACTATAAGCAACCCATTTAAGCCTGGCACCGCTGAGTCAGTCCTGGCCTCAGCCTGGGCTCCTCCTCAGGGTGCCCCATCATTAGCCCTGCTGGGCTCTCCTGATCAGGGCAGTAACCCCTCTTCCTCACAGGCACATTCCAGGAAGTCCCAACACTGGAGGATAGGAAGCAGGGAAATTCCCTTATTTGAAATCCTTTCTCACCAAATCCCCACCACCTACATCCCAGAACAGGGGTGAGGATTAAACAGGTCTGTCCAAGACTCATCTTCGGACTACTGCATTATAATTCCATGGAGGTGTTCACAAAGCCTAGTGTCTCTGATCATTTTTACTATCTGAACAGCATTTATGATCCACAGAGTAGTTTCACATCTTTTATCCACTGATCCTCACAACAAATTATGTGGTAGGTTTATATATATTATATATATAATTATGTATATATAATAATATATAATTATTTTTAAAGAAAGGGGAAAGGAGAGAGGCAGAGAGGGAGAGAAACATCAATGTATGGTTGCCTTTCTCCTGCCTCCAGCTATGGACCTGGCTGGAGACCTGGCTTGCAGCCTGATTATGTGCCCTGGCTGGGAATTGAACCAATGACCTTTGGGTTCGCAGGCCTGCACCTTATCCACTGTGCCACCAGCCAGGGCTATAACTTCATTCTTGAAATGCAAAAAAAGCCCCAGAAGCAACTGCCAACAGAGTTGGCAGGTGGCAGAACTGGGACAGAAACCCAAGTCTCTTCATTTCTTCATGAAGTTCCTGCCATAGAGAACTGCCTCTTGGCCCACACTTGGGAGCCTCTTTAGGTCAGAGGTGATCTTCTTGGGAGGTCAGAGGTTAGTCCAGGAAGAAACAGCATTGGGGAGGGGCTCAGTGGATTGAGCCTCCTACTGGAATTGGGCTGTCCTGCTCTCCAGTTACTTCAGGCCACCATCTTCTACGGGACCCAGGTTGGGGTCTGTTTTTCAGCAGGAAGCCTGGGTCCCAGCAGGTGCTGACGCTGACAGCCCTTCTCCCTGCTGTGGTGCTCCCAGGAGCTTTGAAGCAGCTAGTGCCCTCTGTCCTGCTGAGACCCTACCCAAGGCCTGGGGAGCAGTTTCTTCCATCCTGTGTGTGACTAAGCAGGTCATCATTCACCCAAGTCCCTAATGAAGGCTCAAGAGACCTTCTTCACACTTGTGAAAGACAGAGCCTCTCCCACAACTCTAATCTCATTTAATTCTGAACTACATTATGAGGTTGGCATTTACTTATTTAACAAATGAAAAAACCAAGGATTTGAGCAAGTTAGAGGAGTTCTCATGAGTCATCAATAGCTAACAATTGGCAGACACATAACTTGAATTCAGGTGCTCTGACCTAGAATTCACTCCTGCTTCCACCATCACTGGTATTGCCAAACAACTGCCAAGCAGTCTTCTCTGTGGTGACAGCCTCCTTGTATACCATACCCTTGAAGCCCTTCCTGTTCATAGATGCCCTTGTCTATTGTGGGTCTAGCTGGGCTCTGGGTCAATTGATGCATTACCTTGTCTCATTGCCCTACTTACTTTTTTTTTTTTTAATCCTCACCTAAGGATATGTTTATTGATTTGAGAGAGAGAGCGAGAAAGAGAGAAAGTGTGTGTTATAGAGAGACAGAGAAAGAGAGAAACAAAGAATTGATCAGACCCAACCAGGGATCGAACCTGCAACCGAAGTATGTGTCCTGACCAGAGATCGAAGCCACAACCTTTTGGTTTATGAGATATCATTCCAATCAACTAAGCCACCTGGTCAGTATTGCCCTACTTATTCTTTTACTTAACATACATCTATTGAATACCTACTATGTACCAAGTACTATATAAAGTGCTAGGAATACAAATGATGAACAACACAGGCACCTCCTAGCAGGAGCTTCATAGTGGATCAGTGAACAGAGAGTAAGCAGCCATGAAATCATACTATGGTGGTTTCCAAGACAAAAACAAAAACAAAAACATAGGGTGCTTTGGAGCACTCTGTTGAAACTCCTGGGCTGGTCTTGGAAGATAAAAAGCTTCTTTAAAGAGGGGATGTCTAAGGTGTTATCTGAGCTAGGAAAGGTTTGCTAGGTAAAGATGAGGAGGCAGGGCATTCCAGGCAGGGAGGACAGCACGTTTTTGTTTTGTTTTTGTTTTTTTGCCTGAGATTTTAAGTATTTCATTCTAAATGTAGCATGGACCCAGATAGGAGCAAACTAGGGGAAATGAGGCTGGAGAAATGGGCAGAGGTCATATCATATGAGTGCAGGTGAGTAGTTAGGTACCTAGGAGCCTGAGAGCAAAAGGAATCTACTAAAAAGGTTTGAAGCAGCGGAGTGGTAAGAACTATCTGGTCTGAATAGAGATAATAGATTGGAGGAGGCAGACTGAAAACAGGGAGATAAATTTGGGAGCTAAAAAAGCAATAGGAATGAAAAGAGAGGAAAGTATTTAAAGAGTCTGAGAGTTATATTGGACAAAACTCAGTGTTTTTAGAAGACAGAATGTGAAAGCAGTCAAAGCTGATATCAGGGTTTCTGACTTGGGAAGCCAGCTAAGAGAGTGTCCAGAGCCTTAGAGCAATGCCAGGTGCACCACGGGCCCTCAGAAAATGAGCACTGAATGAATGGATTCACTTCAGGCAGGAAAACAGGAGGAGGAGCAGGCTTGTTGGGGGAGGGGGCAATGAGTTAAGTTTTGGAGATATTCAGCAAAGGGGACACACAGGTGGTCGGAATGGAGGAAGGCACCAGAGTAACCACCTGACAGAGCACAGCTGAAGCCCCAGGATTGGATTTAAGCACCTGGAGGGGCTGGGAGACACAGTGGTAAAGTAGGCAGAGAAGTGAACTTAAGTATCCCAAATTTGTGGAAAAGGAGAGGGAAAGAGAGCTAAGGAAAACTGCACCATGAAAACTAAAGAAAGAGACTATTTTCAGAAGGAGAGATCAGCTAGATCTAATGATCTGGGAAGGTCAAGCAGGACAAGCACTGAGCCTCCCTGTTGCATTGGGTGACACATGCAGATGACAGGTGACCACAGCAGAGCAGGTAGGTGAAAGCCAAGTGCTTCTAATCAAATGACTGAAATAAAAATAGGAAACTACAAAAGTGTCTCAAGAAGATTGGCTATAAAGGAAAAAAAAGAAATGGGGCAGTAACCAACAAGGGGATGTCTTTCTTTACGTAATGGGAGATGTATATGTCTAAGTGAGCCATGGATGATTTCAGAAAGGGAAGGGAGATGCAGCTATAGCACAGAATGGAGTTCATTGATGGTAATGTGAAATGTCTGAACCAGGGCAGAATATTGTTATCACTGTGCACAAGGCCCTGAAAGAGCCCAGAAAAGGCTGAATACAGATGCAGGGATACTGGTGCGGGGATGGGGAGGTTTTCTGAGAACATTCCATTCTAAGGGTTGCCGTTGCTTCAGTGGAGCCAGAGCTGAAATGAGAGCATGAAGAGGATGGACTATTGAGGAAATTAGGAAGGTGAAAAAAATATTTGAGACAGCTTCATGAACAAATAGAAAGAGGGCTACCTGAGAAATTGGAGGATTGCTAACTGTATTAAAGACCCAGTGAAACCAGAGGCCATGATTTTAGGAGGTGCCAGTCTGCTGAGCCCCGAACATATGTGTGCACATGTGTGTGTATGTGTGTCCAGCAGCACTCATTACCCCAGACTGAGAAGTGAAAAAAGTAAACCATTGATTGATCCAAGTCACAAGACAGAAGCAGTGTAGCAAAAGATTTGAGGATGTTGTATAGGGTAGCTGAGACGGTTAATTTTCTGTGTCAACTTGACGGGGCCACAGGGTGCCCAGACATTTGGTTACACACGATCGTGATGTGTCTGGATGAGATGAACATTTGGACCTGTAGGACTGAGTAAAGCAGACTGTCCTCCCCAGTGTGGGTGGGCCTCATCCATCAGCTGAGAGTCTGCCTGGAACATAAAGGCTGATCCTCCCCTAAATAGAGGAAAACTCCTCCTGCCTCAAGATGGGACAACTGTTCTTTCTGCTGGCAGATTGGAGCTGAAATTCCAGCTCTTCCTAGGCCTCAGTCCTGCCATCTTCCAGCATGGAACTACACCTTCAGCAGTGCTGAGTCTCTAGCCTCCTGCTGACTGAGAGCCTGGGGACTTTTCAGCCTTTATAATTGTGTGAGCAGATTCCTTATAATAAATCTCTTAAGGTATATACAGTTATAATCTCCTAGTGGTCTGTTTCTCTGAAGAACCTTACCAAATACAGTGGTTAAATCATGGACCAGAGAATTTAAGCTGAATGGGAAAGGAAATGAAGACTGGAAAGTTAATGAAATCAGGGGACACTCCATGAGAGTAAAAAACACACTTTGTGGAAGAAAAAGTGAGCAAGAGATCTTGGCTACTCAGAAGTTGTGGTCAAAGTGCAGATGTAGAATTTCTGAGAGGGACAGAGCAATTCTGGACAACAAGATTCAGATGTCGGAGGAGGAGAGATGACAACAGAGTCGATGGCAGTGCTGACAGAGTTTTCAAGTGCCAGAACAGCTGGAGGATAGGGTAGGGAGCACAAGACGTCTGCAGTTCCCTGCAACTTGGAGCAGTAAGCATCTGGACTCAGGGGTGCACAGGCCAGAGGCTGCAGAAACCTATATGGGAGCAGGTAAAACAGTTTTGAACTGGCCAGCCAGCAGGCTGAGGTCAGATCTGGGTAATGGCAGCTCTGACTGAAGACAGCTTCAGGCTCCCTGGTAAATAGAAACCTAAGCAATGAAGTGTGAACAGTGAGCACAAACTCAGAGAGATTGAGGAATTGAACTCCTGCAGGGGAGCAACTATGTGAGAGCCATGCTCTGGAGACCAAGAGAGAGGAAGCGCTACCAGGGGCCAGAGGCGGAGGAGGAGAGACCCATGGAGAGTAGGAGCGGGGGAGTGCGGAGGTGCACCGGCCTAATCCAAGACAAAAACAAACAATAACAGACACACAAAGGTGGGGAGGGGTAGAATCAGTCCATCACCAAAAGGAGAGGAGGAATCACCAGACACACTAAGAATTGAAATAGAAACTAGCAAGCAATCAGACATAAATTCAAAGAAATCATTATAAGAAAGCTCAATGAATTAGCTCAATGAATTGGCTAAACTCAAAGAAAACTACAAAGAACTTCGGGGCAACTACAAGGAACTTACAGAAAATTACACCAGCATTAAAAAAGACAGAAGCCATCAGTAAGAACCAGGAGGAAATGCAGAATACAATAAGAGGAATTCAAAGCAGGTTAGATGAAGCAGAGGATGGGATCAGTGAATTGGAGAACAACAGGGAAAAAAATAACCAGACATTGCAACAAAATGAAAAAAGACTGAAAAAGAATTAGGAGGTTTTAAGAGAGACACAGGACAACATGAAACACAACAATATCTGTATCATAGGGATACCAGAAGGAGAAGAGAAGCAAGGTATAGCAAACCCGTTTGAAAAAGTAATGACAGAAAACTCTAAAATGATGAGTGAAAATGTTACTAAAGTTCAGGAAGCACAGAGGGTCCCAATGAAGATGAACCCAAACAGGCCTACTCCAAGACATATCATAATTAATATGGCAAACTTCAAAGACAAAGAGAGAATCCTAAAAACATCAAGAGAGAAACAACAAATGACATATAAGGGGGCTTAATAAGGTTATCAAATGATTTCTCAGCAGAAACAATACAAGCCAGAGGGAACGGCAAAAAATATTCCAAGTAAAGGAAAACAAAGGCCTGCAATCAAGAATATTCTAACCAGCAAGGCTCTCATTCAAAATGGAAGGTGAAATAAGGAATTTCACAGACAAAATAAGGCTAAAAGAATACACCTCCACCAAACCAGCACTGCAAGAGATCCTAAAAGGCCTGCTTTAAAAAAATGAAGGAACGAAAAGAGACAGAGAGAAATACAGGAACAAAGGGGAAAAATATCAATGAAGAGGTACCTCTCAAAAATAACCTTAAATGTAAATGAATTAAATGTGCCAATAAAAAGACATAGGGTAGCTGAAAGGATAAGAAAACAAAACCCACATATATGCTATCTGCAAGAAACCCACCACAGAACAAAAGATCGACACAGACTGAAAGTGAAGGGATGGAAAAATATATTTCAAGCAAATGGACATGAAAAAAAGGTTGGGGTAGCAATACTTATATAAGACAAAAGAGATTTCATAATGAAGGACATAAAAAAAGAGACAAAGAAGGGCATTTCATAGTACTTAAGGGAAAAATCTACCAAGAAAGTATAACCCTCAAAAATATATATGCACCTAATGTAAGAGCACCCAAATATATAAGGAAAATCTTGGAGGACTTCAAGAAGGATATAGACAGCAACACACTAATAGTAGGGAATTTCAATACCCCATTATCAACAATGGACAGATCTTCCAAGCAAAAAAACACCAAGGATATTATAACATTGAACAACACTCTAGATGAAATGGACTTAACTGACACATACAGAACTTTTCACCCCAAAGAAGTAAAATACACATTCATTTCTAATGCACATAGAACATTCTCAAAGATAGACCACATGGTAGGACATAAAACAAGCCTCCACCAATTCAAGAAAATTGAAATCATACCAAGCATCTTCTCAGATCACAATGGCTTGAAACTAGAAACCAATCTCAAGGAAAAAAATCCAAAATCAATACAATTCATACAGACTGAATAACATTAAGTTATTAAGTAAGGAATGGGTTAATAATGAGATCAAAGAAGAAATCAAAAAGTATCTGGTAACAAAAGAAAATGAATTCACAACACCTCAAAACCTATGGGACACAGCAAAGGCAGTCCTCAGGGGGAAATTCATAGCAATACAGGCCTACCTAAAAAAGGATAGAAGAAACTCATACAAACAACCTAAGCATAAAGCTGCAAGAACTAGAACAGCAACAACAAACAAAGCCCAGAGCAAGCAGAAGGAAAGAAATTATCAAGAACAGAGTAGAATTAAACAATATAGAGACTAAAAGAACAATTCAAAGGATCAACAGGAGCTAGTTCTTTGAAAAGATAAATAAAATTGACAAACAATTAACAAGCTTCATCAAGAGAAAAAGAGAAAGGACCCAAATAAAATCAGAAACGACAGAGGAGAAGTCACAACTGATACCACAGAAATACAAAGGATTGTAAGAAATTACTACACACAATTATGTGACAAGAAATTTGACAAGCTGGGTGAAATGGACAAATTTTTGGAAATGTATAACATACCAAAACTCAAGCAAGAAGAAGCGGAAAGCCTGAATAGACCAATAACAATTATTGAAATTGAAGAAGTAATCAAAAATCTTCCAGCCCACAAGAGCACTGGTCCGATGGCAACACAGGTGAATTTTACCAAACATTTAGAGAAGAACTAACTCCTATCCTCCAAACTATTTCCAAGAAAAGGGAAAATTCCCAAACTCTTTTTAGGAGGCCAGCATTATTCTAATCCCAAAACCAGGTCAAGACCCAACAAAGAAAGAAAACTATAGGCCAATATCTCTGATGAACTTAGATGTGAAAATTCTCAAAAAAATATTGGCAAACCAGATTCAGCAATATATTTTTTAAAATTATACACCATGACCAAGTGGGATTCATCCTAGGGATGCAAGGATGGTTCAACATTTGCGAATCAATAAATGTAATACACTACATTAAAAAAAAAAAAAACACCTTGGGAGAACTGGACAGCAACATGCAAAAAGATAAAACTAGACCACCAACTTACACCATACACCAAAATAAACTCAAGATGGATAAAGGATTTAAACATAAGCAGTGCCACCATAAAGGTCCTGGAGAAAAATATAGGCAGTAAACTTTCAGATATCCTACGCAAAAATATGTTTACTGATACTTCACCAAGGGCAAA